>MDKH01130002.1:0-126821 GCA_005239495.1 Nicotiana undulata | reverse complement strand
TATTACCATGATGGTACAATTCAAGTATAGGAAGGAATTTCAACCACCTTCGTTTATCTCAACAGCTCATTATTAAGACTTATTTCATTATTCAAGTATAAGAAGGAATTTTTTAACCACCTTCATCCAGCTCAACAGCTCATTATCTCATTTACTCTTTGCTCTTTATCAATTATACCAGGAGTAACAAAATTACTCAAGTGATGAAGTTCATAATTCTTATCTGAATATTATGTACATTTAATTCGCAACTATCATAGCTCGATTTAATCAAATATCAGTAATAACTCGTACAAAACACCAGATAATATCAAACAAATAGTTAGAACATGCTCGTGGGTCTACGGCTACCCGATATACAGTATAGATTCCACGTACGGACTCTCGTCACGTGGTGCATACGTAGCCCCCCACAACAAGCACAATTAGCAACAAAGAGCCTAGGGGACATTTCCCCCTTACAAAGTTTGGAAAGGAGACTCACCTGGACAAGTGCTCCTCCGGCCAACGGACCAATCAACAAGACGCACGAATCCTCCGAATTACCCTCGATGGCTCGCAACTAGCCAAAAACACATAATTATATCAATTTAGGAAGATTCGAGGAGGATTTATCAAATATTTCCTTAAAAACGTATTCTTGACGTACTTTGGAAATTCAACTCCGAGCCTCGGCGTCCGGAAAATTATAATTTTTGAAGAAACGCGCTATACGTCGCCTAAGGATCAAGATTAACTCAATTAATCATCCCTCAATGGCCCAAAAACCAGAATTCACATTTTCATCAAGCCCCTCTTTCTTCCCCCCAACAAATTCTTATGAATTGCAATGAATTAGGAAGAGGAAATTCTCAAAGAATGGAAGAAGTTGACATGCGGAGGGTTGGGGAATCACTTACCTGAGTTTTTAGGCCGAAATACCCGTTCTGGAGCTCTTGGGGTCGGCAACAATGGAGGAATATGATTTTTGGGAAAGAATTCACGACTTGGGCCTTTTAATGGGGCTGCCCAGCAGTTTCCGCACCTGCGACCTTTGGATCGCAGGTGCGGACTCGCACCTGCGGAATAAAGGATCGCGCCTGCGGAAAAAGGCTTGGGCAACTGGGAATTTCTCGCACCTGCGGACTTTGGATCGCAGCGCACCTGCGGGAAATTGGCCGCACCTGCGATGGTCTTGGCCCCTGGGGAAGGTCGCGCTTGCGGAGCCGCGCCTGCGGAGAAAAGGCCGCTCCTGCGGAAGGAGCCGTACCTGCGAAGGGATTTCCTCTGGTGCGAATCACGCGCCTGCGGCTCATGGACCGCAGGTGCGGTCACACCAGTAAATTCCCACCAGCTATGAGTTTTGCTGGTTTTTGACCCCGATCGGGGTCCGGGAGACCCCTGGGCCCATCCGAGCCCTCGACAAATTATACCAACAAGTCCCAAATCACATGAAGGAATTGCTCGAGCTCTCATAACACTAAAAACATCATTCAAACCAAGAATCACTCACCAAAACCCCGTAGCTCAAACTTAGGATTTCCAGAAAATTTCAAATGGCTCACCAATACGCCGAACGGGTCTATACTGCTCGAAGTGACCCCAAATTTTGCGGACAAGTCATAAATGACTACACGGAACTATTGCCAGTTCCGGATTTCCATTCGGACCATGATATCACGAGGTCCAATTCCAGGCTGAATTCCAAATCACATGAAATCTTGTATTTCGATTCAGGTGCCGAAATACTCTCGGGTCACCAGAAACATGAGGCGAACAGACTCCCAAGTCCGAAATCATCATCCGGAGCTGCTAGAGCTATCAGAACTCGATTCCGAGGTCGTTTGCTCAAAATGCTGCTCGGAACCAAAATTAGCCAAATAGGCTAGCCTTCAGGAACCAAGTGTTCCTGAACTGGCCAAATCACTTATGAACCTCGAACTACCTGCCCACACAAGTCATAAGGCACGAGTAGTCGCTATGGAAAGAGTCATTCATGGGAACGGAGTCACAACACACAAAACGACTGGCTGGGTCGTTACAGGATGGTTATTGTATTTCATTTGTTTTTTCTTAGAAATTGCCCATGCACTTGTGACACCGGGTTCTGGGATGACTTTGGGATGTATTTGTTAATTTAATTGTTAAACATCGTTATTTACTTAGTAAATTTCATTGATTTTTTTATATAATAAGATGAAAAGTAACGATTTCAAAATACTAAGATAGGAATTTAATTAATTATTTAGTGTTGGCTTGCCTGACGGTGGTGTCTTGCGCCATCACGACCTTAATAGATTTTGGGCCATGATATTACCGATCATTCGTTATGCCTTAAGGTAAGAAATAAACTTACCTACCAGCGATGCTGAACTACCCTTCCACTCTAAGGCTTCTTCATTTGGAAATTGGAACCTGACTATCTTGGCATGGCAATCTAACATGGCATAGCAGGAAAATAACCAATCCATACCCATGATCACATCAATATCCACCATTTCTAACTCTATGAGATCGGCCTTGGTGTTGCGACCTTGGACTGAAAATATACAACCTCTATAGACTCTTGTTACTTTCACTGACTCACCAACTGGAGTAGATACTAGGAATGACTCACTAAGTTGTTCAGGTTCTAGCCTGAGGTTAATTGCAAAGTATGGAGTCACATATGAAAATGTTGAACCTGGATCCATTATGGCATATGCATTATGTGAGCAGACTAGAAGTATACCTGTAATAACTTCTGCAGATGCCTCCGCACTCTGACGATCAAGTGTAGCAAACAAACGGGGTTTTCACTCTCCATGAGTAACTCGATCTACACCTCTTCCTGCCCCATGCCCGGTCTGATTATGAGAACCACGAGTTTGAGGTGGTGCAACTTCAGTAGTTGAGGAACTAGAAGGACGAGTTGGTCCACCACTGAAATTACGTCACAACTTTGGCCAATTGGCTTTTATATAACCAATGTCTTCACAAAGATAGCAACCATGAAACCCGAGCTTGCACTGACCTGAATGTTGTCGCTTACATTTTCCACAAAGACCTTGTTGTTGTGAATGTTGCTCAACATGACTCTGGCTATGTGAGAATGATGTCTAAAATTCTGATTTTGGTGAGATTGGTTTCCATAACTCTGGGTACGTCTGAAGGAAGACCCACCACCTGACTGATGACTGGACTGAGCTGGTGCTAATGACTCCTTATTAGAGGAACCCCTTCCACCTCCGCTGGATGTACCATTAAACATGCCCGTTGTTCGGGCTTTCTTGTTATGCTCTTTTTCTTTTCTCCTTTGTTATCTGTCTTTTTCTAAGTGCTTGGCGAATCCCACAATAGAGGAGAACTCTTGCATACTTTTATTCCCTTGCTGCAGCTGATGTCGTATCCTTAATATGGTAAGCCAAACCGCTAACAAACCTGCGAATCTTTGCTTTTTCTGTCTTAACCATGTGAGGAGCATTCTTATCTAACCTTATGAATTCCATGTAGTACTCTTGCACACTTTTATTCCCTTGCTTGAGCTGTTCGAACTCTGTATCCTTAGCTTCCCTATCCTCTTTCGGGATAAAGTTAGCCATCAAGGCCTCTTCAAATTCTTCCCAAGTAGGCAGACCATCATCTTCATCTCTTTCCTTTTCCAAAATCTCAAACCAAGCGTCAGCCACATCTCTAAGCTGGTAAGCAGCCAGCTCCACAGATTCATCATCAAATACTTTCATTGCTCGGAGGGCTTTCTTGACACCCTCCAGCCATAACATTAGATCTTCATCAGCTATAGAACCATGGAACAATGGAGGACTCAACTTCAAAAATTCATTCACTCTTGAGGACTCAGAATTGTTCTGTCTATTTGATTGAGGTGGAATCTCATCTCTTCTCTCGTTCTGGTTGGCCATAAAGGCTTTAAGCATCTCCATAGCACTGTTGACAGCATTAACCATCTGACCCACCTCTGGAGATATAGATGTCTGAGTCGGAGCTGCTGTTGGAGGCGGTACTGGATCATCAAGCTCCACCCCTTTTCATGTTCAACCCGAGGTACTTCGACCCCCTTTGTGGATTTACTCTTCCTCTTCTGAGTTGAAGTCTTCTTAGTTATACCTCGAGACACAATGGTAGAAATAGTTTCTTGAGAAGCATCTTGAGTGTCGTTGTCAGAGTTGCGAGTACGAGCCATTTCTGCTAGTTTTGGAGAAAAGAATACATTATAATTTCTTAGAGGTAGGCTCTACTGCACGATCTAAAGTACGAAAAAAATGAGACTTTTCTTAAATGTTTGTAGCCTACTGTTTATAAGTATGGCGCGCTTCATACCCATAAACAAGACTCTACTAACACGGCTTCATAGACCCCTAAGACTCCATAAAACTGAGGTTCTGATACCAAGTTTGTCACGATCCATTTTGTGAACAAGCCGGGACCGGAACCCGATCACTAAACATGACCGAGCGAACCATCTGCGCTTATCAAATCTACTATAACTTCAAACTTTATATGCCACAAGGAAATACTGTAACCAAATACTTTTAATTAATTTAAATATCTAAAATAGATCAACTCCAAAATTTTATTCGTAGTAACCAATGAAATACTGATAAGTTATTATCAAAAACATCTGAATCTTAACCCACCCACTGTGTCTATGAAGCCTCTACTAATAAACTGACACACTGCTCAGGACATGAGATTTCCTGGCAAGTTCTCTAACTAAACAAAGAAATAGCTAAGTAAAGATGACTCTAAGGAATACTCCACGAACAAAAGCGGAGCTCACCAATAGCACTGGAAGAGAGGAAAGTGCTAACCCGTAGCCTGCTCGACTGCAAAATCGGTCTACGTTGTACCGCAGACCAACGTAGGTTCCCAAAAGAGAACATCAGTAGCATACATTGTACTCAGTGAGTCTCAACGACAGGGGAGAAAATTTAATAACATATATATTACGAGCAAAGATTCTAAATGCATGTAAAACAAAAAGCTTATAAGAACAATTCTAAAATTATGGCATAATATCAGTTTATGAATATTCTAAAAGAAATTCTTTTCTTTTTCTTTAAAAAAAATACTTCACTTTATACCTTGGGGGTTCCAACTATTTTGACCTATTTCTGTCTTAGTCATTGTGTGATCTGCACGGGTTCGATCCCAACCTGATCGAATAGGCCCAATCTATGAGGTGCCACTCGCTTCATGGTTCTCAGTGCTCATGTATCATATCTTAGCCTGGCTAAGTAAATTTTCAGAAACGAGACCCTCGGCTCGTGTGCTTCCTACTTTGGCAGAAGTAGTTTCAGGAAGTCAATGCCTTGGTCAGGACCATCGGCCTGGACGATGATCCCTTACTCCCAAAAATCTTTTCTTTCTAAAACTTCTTCTTGTGACTTTTCAAGTCTAAATCTTTTAAACATGCTCATATTGGAATCCTTAAATGTAAGGTATGACATAAGAATGAAATAAACATTCAGAAGTATTTCTAAAGATTATTGCTTCTTCATGAAATTTTCTTTTTCAACATGAAAATGGCCTATAAGAATTACACAAAAATCTGAAAATTTAAGCACATATGTCAGAATAAATAATCTAACTTTAACTAAAATAATTATAAGCTAATAGGAACTCACTCATTTCAATTAAGTACATATTCACTCTTTTAACCAATTCATCAAACACCTTGTATACATACTTTTGTGAGTTAAACCACTTTGGTAAAGGGTTATATAAACTCACCTCAAAACTTCTCGAGCCAATACATAGACCCAGTCCAATTGACACCAGTCAAACAATTGATACTATAACAACCAGTGCATTTTAATTAATTTCAAAGTTTCACACCTAAACATGGGATTTACTGTTGATACCGAGAAATAAGGGAATTAACTATCCAATTCTTATACCGTAGGATAGTTGAGAATAGAAAATTTTACATACCTGTGTTCAAGAACTAGTTATTTGTAAAGAAGTCTAGAATGTTCGTGCTATCTGCGTGAAATAGTTCATGGGTTTGCTGCCTCAAGAGACTTCGTGAGAATGAAGTCTTCTGTTTTAGTACGAGAGATTCAACCCTTTTAGGTTCCAACAGCCCTTTATGGGCTTTTAGGTTTGTCCCACTTCTTATTTTTTATTTATTATTTATCGATTTTCTTATTTTTTTTCTTTGTTTTGTTTTGTTTTCACTTAACTAATAATTAATGATACCCGCTTTTAATAATTAATAATATTAAAATTATCAGTATTTCTCTAATTGTATATCCAATTATGTAATTATAATATTTTTTTACACTCTAGGCAAAATTAAAAAAATTAACTCTATATTTAGTGTGTCTTTTAAACTTTTATAGTTTTGAGGAGTGTTATAGTCTCAGGTGTCGCAATTGTGATGCCAGACTCGCAATTGCGAAGTGGTCTAGATTTTTGGGTAGTTCGCCTTTGCCACAAAAAAGTCGCTTTTGCGAGGGCAACAGGGTTCGCAATTGTGAACCCATCTTTGCATTTGTGAAGAGTTTCCCAGTCCTTTAGTGCCGCAATTGCGAGATTTTCTTCGCAATTTCGAACCCATATCGCCATTGCGATAACTGCAGCTAAACATAAAGGCTGAAAGTCGGGATTTTATGTCCCATTATCTCATTTTTGAACCCTAGACTCGGTAGGAGGCGATTTGGAGAGGGGATTTTTACCTACAAGCCTTGAGTAAGTAAATTTAATCTATTTCTAATCATATTCCATCAACATATTTTAGGTTTTAACACCAAAATCATGTGAATCGAAGTGAAAATTTGTGAAACTTTGTTAAGTTTTTGAAAAATAAGAAATTGAATTTAGAGAATCAATTTTGACTCAGATTTTGAAACTAATCACACATGTAATTTTGTGGGGTCATGGAGAGAAGGAATCTACTATTGGACCCGGGTTTTGACCGGCTAGACCTCGGGTTGACTTTTGTTGACTTTTTGGAAAAGTATAAAGATCTTAGCTTTATCTATTGCAATTGAATTCCCTAGCATGTTTTGATCATATTAAGTCAATTTTGGTTAGATTTGAGTCGTGTGGAGGCGGATTTGAAGGAAAAAGCTATTTTAAGTGTTTATTTGGCCTAGTTGAGGTAAGTGTCTTGCCTAACTTTGTGTGGGGGAACTACCCTGTAAGATTTATATTGTTTGATTCAATTGTGCTAGGTGAAATCCGTATACGAAAGGTGAGGAGTGGGTACACGAGTTTTACGTGGTATTTGACTGGTTTAGGCTACTTAGACTATTCCACGCTTTAATTGAAATGCCATATCATGTTCTAAATTCTCCTAGTCAATCTTTTTTTTTACTTGTGTTAGCCTATCCTTACATGACTTGAATGGTTTCGTTAACACTTTTTCTACCTCCATAAATTTCTCTCATGCTTTAGTTGAACCTGTTGCCTCTTTTATTGCTACATGTTATCTCTTCATTGTTGATTATCATTGTTTGAAGTCTTTATATATTCTATCTCTTTCATTGTTGTTTATCAATAATTGAAGTTATTGTTCATGTTACCTCTTTCATTGTTGACTACCATTATTTGAAGTTGTTATTCATGTTATCTCTTTTTTTTTTTAAAGTCCACTAGGCATTGTGCCTAGGGTCTATTTTCATATATATAAAACATAAAGTACAACACTGGAGGGAGACATAAACCTGACCTCTAAAAATAGATGATTGTGCATTCGGCCATTCATGAATGTTGTCCAAATGCACCCTAATGAAATTCAGAGTTAGATCTATAATGATGGGCCAATTGTTTATCCAAACATGATAAGAAATTGGGTACACAAAATCAGAGAATAGAAAGCCTAGGTCAACTATACAAGTGAAGTAACCTAACTTTTCTAAGCTAAACAGATGGAAATATGACTTCCATATACAACATGTTCTATGAAAAAAAGTGTGATATAATGTCCCTGTGGAGTGTGCCAAAAACTGTGCGATGATGAGGGAAAGTGTCTTCAATTTTGCTTTTGCATTGATGGCAAAAGTCGATTGAAGCCTTGTAGTGATGCTGACAGGAGAGGGTGAGCAGTAAGCATTTTCAAGTGCTTTGGAGTCTTCGTAAGGAGCTGCACTTTTCTGTCTTGCTGTCCTAGTGTAAGTTGTGAACCTATGATGGAGAAAATAGATGTGGAACTTGAGCAGAAAGGCTAGATGTTGGGCTTTGTGAATGCCTTGCATTGAGACTGTGTGGATGATGGGTTGTTGCACCTGTTTTTTGGCAGTTGTTGTGATGAAGAAGAGATGCAGTTGACCATGTTTTTTATGGTGTTCCTGCCTTGTTTTCTGATTATTCCAGTGCTGACTTTTCATGTTTCTGGGCTGCTTGTGTCTGTCATGTCTCTTTTGATGAGGATCTTGTGTGAACCAAACATATTTCATGGGATAGGTGCTAAAGAAATGACACAATTGCAGGAGGTTGAGCATCTGGGATGCTAATACCACTCTTTGCAATTGCATCATTACTTTGGACCTATTCCCTCTACCTGCAAAATGAGACAAACATGTTAGTAAAAAACAATGTGCCACAAGGTTCTTGTGTAAATTGGGAGCACTGGTGAGGTTTGTGGAGTGGGTATCAAGAGCCACCATCTTTGGGAAGCAAGGTTAGAGGTTCTGCTTGTGGTGTTTTTTGGGGTGTGATTGATTGTGAGTATGCAAGGGATGTTGGGGAGGAGTGTTCTGGATTTGTGAAGTTGTTATCAGGTGGTTAGGAATAAGGTTGTTGCAAGGGTGAGAAGGGTGAAGTTGCCTAATTCTTACTGCCCCATTTTCTGGACTACTTTTTGGACTGTGGACAAGTTCATGGTGCTGGAGAATGCTAAAAAATTTCCAGCCTATGGTGTGGCTTGGTAGTGGAAAGGCATAAGAAACAGGAGAAGAATTATGTGGCGCAGATTGTCTCCTTGGGGTGCTGATGATGGTGACTTCAGTATCAATGGTTAATAACTCCTTCAATTGAGAGAATTTCAGCAAAAAGAACACCATAGATGCTGATACTCCTCTCTTGTTGTATCTCAACTTTGTTGAGTATATAACATTGGTTGGAATCTTCAAAAAAGAGAATTGAGTTAGAGAAACAAAGGACAGTGCTGTCCAGTTTTTGGATGCTGGTGTCATAGAGGGATTCATGAGTGATTGTGCTATGGTTTAAGTGTTTTTTGGTGTTGGTAGGGATTGGTATATTAATGATTGGGTGGTATTCAAAAGTGATGGATTGATGAATGAAGAGATGTTGTAGGAATTTGATTGTAAGGTAAGGTATAAGTATCTGTTGCTATTTAATGTGACTGGTAGACAGCGTTGTGTGAGGTGTTGGGTGTGAATTTGTGTTGAGGGATGTTTCTGTGGGAGGAAGGGGTAAAGGTTAAGAGTTTGGTGATCTACTTTGGTTCTTTGTTTCATTCCCAGGAGAATGAGCTCTAGAGCTAATACCACACCCAGGGAATAGAACAAAGAGTTAGGTACTTCATCGAAGAGTATTACCTGCAAAAATAGCAAACAATGTTAGGGGAGGGATCATGACTGAGGGGACTGTCCATTTATGATGCTCTTGGTCGACCATAGACAGAAGGGTTAGCATTGAGCATATGATGTGGGAAAGTGACTTTGGTAAATTTTTTGTGCCTGAAACCAGGTGTGCCTTGTTGATCAAGATAAATCTGACCCCTTATGTGTGAGGGTAGCTCTAGGTGTGAATTGTAGTGGGTCAGTGAGGTGAGAGTATGTCTTAGCTTGGATAGTGAATCAGTAGGGAAATTAGCTTCTCTGTACGCATGGGAGAAGATAACATATTCGCTTTGTTGGCACATGCTTTTGATCTTCTGGAGCTGCATATTCAGGACCCAAGGGGGATGAAGAAATGTTGGTTAGCCATTGAATGAGGAGTTTGGAGTCAGCTTCCAGATGGATTTTGGAGAGCCCTTGTTCAATGCACCAGCTGATGCCAATGAGGGAAGCTTCAGTTTCAGCTCAATTATTAGTGCCTTCTCCAAGAGGGCTTGCAATTGCATGAATAAAGTGACCTTGGTGGTTCCTGATGATAACCCCTGCTCCTATTTTTCCTGGGTTGCTCAGTGCACTACCATCTGAGTTAACCTTGACAAAGTTATTGCCTGGTTTTCTCCAACAAACTTGGGATGAAATAGTTTGATGTTGGAGACTTTAAATGAAGGGATAGAGATCCCCCCACTTAAGAGGCCAGTTGACATCAGGATAGTTGTCTCTTAGGAGCAGGTTAATGTCTGAATTGATTGAATAGAGAACCCTAGTTAAGGAAGAAGGCTTAGCCCCATACTTAGCATTGCATCTGTTTTTCCAAAGGTTCCAGCAAATAATGGTAGGGGTGGTATCCAAGCTGAGCCTTTGAACCCTATTATGACTCTTCTGAAGCCACCATTTCATCAAGAGCATTCTAAGGGGAAGATTCTCAGTATGGACACCTACAGGACCTCCATATTTCCTCCAAATGATTTTTGCAAAGTTGCCAGAGCTGAATAGGTGATCTACTGTTTCAAGATCATGTGTGGAGCAACATACACACCTTGAAACAGTGGGACTGCTGAATGGGAACACTCTATCATCAGTAGGTAATTTGTTTCTTAGGGCTCTCCACATGCAAAATGACCATTTGAATGGGATCTTTGTGTGCCAAGTCGTCTTGTTAGTGAAGTTGACTAGTTTTTTATTTTCATATGAGGTCCTATGCAGTAGCACAGGTGAATTTACCATTGACAGAAGGGGTCCGGATAGGTTTGTCAGGTAGGTCCGGATTTAAATGGATTGCTACCTGCATGATCTCATGAATCTTATGAGTTGGAGCTATTTCATTAAGTCTTTGAAGATCCCAATGCCCCTCATTCCAAAAATGAGAGACTGAGATTCTGCCCGGCCCTCCTCCTTCTGTTCTGCTATTAGCTAAAGGACCTGATCCCAACCAATTATCCCACCAGAAGCTGCATTTTCCACTGTGAAATCTCCATTGAATTAAAATTTCTGCCTCCTTTTTGTTGAGACTTAGTCTTTTCCAAGCTTGGGATTGGCCAACATTTCATTTCTTGGATACTGGATGGGATCTCTGACAGTATTTCGCTTTCAGAAAGGAACTCCACAGTGAATCCACAGTTCTGAAGTGCCACCATTGTTTGAATTCCATGGCCCTGCATGTATCTTTGATGGTTCTGAAACAGACTCCACCTTCGTTAAGAGGATAGGAAAGCTTTGACCATGATTCCCAATGGTATTTGAGTTTGTCTTTGTCCGTTCCCCCAAAAAGGTTTGCAGCCAGTCTCTCAATCTGCTTCATGACAGTCTTAGGAGGGGACACAACTGAGAGTAAGTGAATTTGTAGGGCTTGTAGGACATGCTTGATCAAAGTTGCCCTACCCCCATAGGATATCATCTTACCATGCCAACCTTTAATTCTTCCCACCACCTTAGAGATTAGCCCATTGAAATGCATGATCCTGCTCCTTCCAGTGTACAGTGGGCACCCCAGGTATGTGAGAGGTGACTCTTTTCTGGTGAAACCAGTCACATCATGGATTCTTCTACTGGTAGCTTGGAGGGTTGAGGGAGCAGTCATGAAGTGACTTTTATGTCTGTTAATGAGTTGCCCTGAGGTGATCTCATAATTGGTAAGGACCCGCATGATCTTTCTGAGAGACGATCTTTTGCCAGAGGTAAATATGATAATATCATCTGCAAAGCTCAAGTGATTGCACTGTGGCCCTCTCTTTTCTATGTAAAAACAATTGAATAGTTGATCACGATTCAGATTGTTGAGCATTCTGGAAAGGAGCTCTGCACCTATGATGAAAAGAGAAGGTGAAAGAGGATCCCCTTGTTTTAGACCCCTTGAAGATTTGAAGAAGCCACATCTTGTACCATTAACAACTACAGAGTACCAGTTGTTAGACATTGTCCTCCATATCATGTCAATGATCATTTCATTGAATACCATTCTTCTGAGCATTATGCATGTGAAACTCCAGGAAACTCTATCGTAAGCTTTAGCCATGTCAAGCTTGATGACTACATTGGAACCCACATTTGGCTTTTTAATTCCCTGAACTATTTCCTGAGTTAGCAAGATATTTTCAGAGATGTTTATTCCTTTGACAAAACCTGTCTGATTTGTTGAGATGATCCTGGGAAGAATAGGACCAAGCCTAGTGCCAATGACCTTGGAGATAATCTTGTTGACAAAGTTGCTAAGACTAATTGGTCTAAATTTCGTGAGATTATTAGGGAATTCCACTTTTGGCAAGAGAACTAGGCATGCACTAGACATAAACCTTGGCATAGGATAACCTCTGAAGAAGGAAAGGATAACATTGAGTAAGTCTTCTTTGAACTTCCCATCATGATTGGTAAAGTTTTCCATTCATAACATCTGGACCTGCTGTATTTGTTGGGTTCATAGAGAAGACAATTTCTTTTATTTCTGCAATCGATGGATCTCTTATGAGGGCATCATTGTCTTCATCTGTGATCATGGTTGGAATGATGTATATGAGATCTTCTCTGATTACTGAGCCCTGATCTGAGAAGAGATTATGGAAATACTCACAAGCAGCCTCTCCAATTTTGTCGTCTCCCTGGATCCAGTCTCCTTCCTCATTCTTGATTTTGTGGATGAACAATTTCCTTCTTCTTCCCCTGATTAGGCTGTGGAAATACCTGGAGTTTGCATCACCCTCCTTGAACCATTGAAGTTAAGATTTTTTCTTCAAAATAGCATGTTCAACCTTCAAGTATCTTACATATTGTGCTTCAGTTCATTAAGGGTTGTTTTGTCATGATTTGCATTAGTCTGAGCCCAGGTGACTTCAGAATTTTAGACTTTTTTTTCAAACTCCTTGGCTTTCAGATAGATATCTCCATATTAATGTCTAGACCACTGGCTCAGTGCATGACTTACTGCTTTCAACTTTTGATGGAACACCCGCATGGGGATCCTTGGACTTCCCTGTTCCATACTTCTAAGACCAAGGGAAGGAATCCTCTGTTATCACCCCAACAATTGAGGAATTTGAAGTATTTTTTGCCATTGTCTTGTCTAATATAAGCTCCAAGAGAAGAGGAATATGGTCAGATCCTGTAGAGGCTAGGTGGGAAATTGTAGTAGGAGGAAACATTTCCAACCATAGATCATTTGCAAGGCCCTTGTCAAGTCTCTTCCATACTATAGAGCATGGCCCACTTCCATTGGACCAAGTGTATTTGGGACCATAGAAACCAAGGTCCACAAGGCCACAGTCTTCGATCATGCTCATGAACTTAATACTTTTGGACATTTGGTATGGAATTCCACCACTATTTTCCTCTACTGAAGCAATGACATTGAAATCGCCTATGACACACCATGGCACGTTGCATCCGGATGATTTATGTCTTAGAACTTCCCATAAGAGTCTCCTAAGCACAGGTTGGCACTTAGCATAGATGACTGTCAGATGGAACTTTTTTCCATTTTCAGCATGAATCATTTCCAATGACAATTGTTGCTCGTCATGATCTAGGATCTTAACAGTGAATTATTTATCCCAAAACACCCAGATTTTGTCATTGATGTTGGAAGCAGCTTGCTGCATGTCAAGTTGGAATTTGAAGGAGTTGATGTGAGAATTGTCTAAGAAAGGTTCTAGGACAGCAATGAAAGAGAGTTGATGAATTTGTTTCAAGGTTTTGAGCCTTTCAATAGCTCTCCTGATACCCCTTGCATTCCAAATGATTGTACTAATCACTGGGAAGGGTGTTTAAATTTATGTTTTGGTGGGACACTGCTGCTTCTAGCAGCTTTACTCCTGGTTAATCTTGGTGAGGGACTTGAAGGAGCACCATTTTCCTGATTTGATTTTCCATTTATTGCAGCAATCAATATTTGACGGTGTTGTTCCTCTTCGTAATCATTATCTCCAGGATCAACTTCAACATCATGTTCCCCACACATTTCATCTTCAGAATCAATTGGTCCTTATTCATCTTGCTGAGGAATGTATCTGCTGATAGGGCGTGCCAGAGGAGTTTCTAATGAATGCAAGTTATGGTACTGGGAGTGCTTGAAGATTCATAAAGGACTGGTTTTTTGCTGGTTAACAGAGGTTGTGACAGTGAAGGGTTGACTATTCCTGAGTTTCTGTAGGCAAGAGCCTCCTCCATTGCATTTGGATTAGGTTTGACACTTTTTGGAGTTACAGGGCTCAAAAGGTGATTATCTTCAGTTGGCTCATTGATGTTGATTCCTACATTTTGCTTCCTCATTGCTTTCCTTCTCTTTTGGCTAGGTTTATTTTTTGTTTTAGGAGTCTGGATATTGAAATCTGCGGTTTCATGAGATTTTCCTTTCAGTAGTCTCTTGACTTGACTTGACAGTTCATGTTTTGGTATTTCCTCTTCAGAGTTGATGATTTCACACTGGTCTCCTTCATGGAAATGTTATTTTTTAGTTATATACACAGTGGTAGCAGGAGGTAGACAGTCCAACCTATGGTCAATCAATTATGCATTAGCACAACTCATGTGAAACATGAGGAATCCCAACCCCTGATGGAACCCCTTCCTGATTTTCTATGGGTTTTTCCTGACTCTTCTCCATCCCTCCTTTAACTTCTTTATCAGAAAGATGAGGGAAGTGTGATTGGGAATCAGGATTCAGTGTTACTGGATCCTCCACAACCGAACTGATACTAACATTTTGATGGCCTTTGTGAGTAACTTGGTTTATACCTGAACTCACATTTGTGACAATGTGTTGGGCAGAGGATTAATTTGCAATATTTGCTTGTTTCTTTGGTAAATACACTTGTTGTTGTTTCTTGTTCTGAGAAGTACCTTTGAATTTTTTCCTCCTCTGTGTTTGCCATTCATCTTTTTGAAGTGTTGTGTCATTATTTTGGCATTGCTTTTCTTTTTGATGTTCTGCATCCTTTGTGTTGTCAATTTGGTCTTTTCCCCTTTCTTTGCTTCTTCCAATTGGCTCTTGTTTTGTTATTGTTTGCTTGCTTCTGCATTTTCTGAGTTCTTTTGTTGGTTATTTGACTATGAGGATGTTATTGCAGCTGCCTCTTCATCCTTTCTTCTCTTAGCTTCAAGTTCTCTGTTCTTAACAGGACATGTCTGGAATTGATGTTTGCATTGAATACAATATGAATGAAGACTATCATATTGGATTTCAAGCCATTGGCCATGTCAATTAACATCTTGGTCCTCATCATAGCCTAACCAAACATGGGTTGGCCTTTCTTTGGTGAGATCAACCTGTATTTTAACCTTTACCACACTACCTCTAGTCTTCTGAAAAGATGCCAGGTCCAAAATAAGTGCTTTCCCAATTGGAGATAGAATCTCCATGTAATATAGGTGCCAAGGTAGTTCAGGTATCATGATCCAGATAGGGACAATGGGGGAATCTTCATTAGGTTTGAAGATGGGATTCCATGCTTCAATTCTCATCAATTGACCCTGTATGTACATGTGCTATTTGGACCAAACTGTGGAGTGATCATACTTATTGTCAAGGTCGATGTAAATTTTCCTCGCATTGAAGTGAGCAATTTTAACCCTGCCTCTAAGTTCGGTCTGTGCAATAAAACTTCTTCTGATGGCTTCCATCTTTGGCATTGTGTGTTGGAATTTACCAACCACTGTGAACTTGCATCTATCTGCAAATTTAACCATGTAGTCATCTCTTTTAAAAATCATGGCAGGTTTGCCTTTCTTAGTAGTGATAACAGGTGATGTGAATTGCAGGGGTGCAATCTCAGTCTCATGCTTGGCTCTCAATCTAGTGACATAGGATTGGGTAACTGTTGGAGGTGGTGGAAGGGAAGGGTTGTTTGGTGATTTGGTTTTGGTAGGGTTACTGCTCTGGTTGGTATTTGAGTCTGGTGTAGGTTGATGGTTAGGTTGTATTTGGTGTTGTACAGGGTTAGTCGGGGGCTTAGCAGCAGGTTTTGTCTTATGTTTTAAGCTTTGGGGTCGATCAATGTTGGATGTAATTTTGATGGTAGCTTGCGGTTTGAAGGCAATGGGTGCTTGTGGTGGACTCTTAACAACAGTAGAGTCTCTGTCATTATTGGCAGTCAACTGGGCATTTGTTGGATTTGAGGAGTTGGATACATTATTATTTTGGGGTGGGGCTCGAGCTATATCATCTTATTTAGCATTCGTTTCCTAATCACCTATAGGAATCTGGACTTTTGGTCTCTCATTGACTACCATCTGCAATTCTGATGAAATAGGACCACTATTTTGGATTGATTCTTGGGTATCTGGTTGTTGATTATGTTCCTTGTGGGCCTGAAGGGATTGATGGGTGTCACACTCCCTCAACTGCTCGGTGGAAATGACTTGGGCATTATGTTGAACAGTTGGAGTGCTCAATCTTGTAAAGGATTCTTTTTGAAAGTTTGAGGGTTTCAGCTCACTAAATTGTTGTTGTGACAGATTAGAGGTGCTTTCCACACCTGCTGGGTCAATAACTTTTTTTCCATTCAAGCCGACGCCGGAACATTGCATGTGATTGGGGTTGCCAACAGGGAGTTCTGAGAACTGGTTGGTGATAGTTTTCTGAGGTGAAGAGGTGTATCCACTGGTTGCGTTTCCATTTTTTGGATCCGAATTTAGCTGAGGGATATCGGAAACGCCCGAACAGATTTTTGCTACATTGATTACTCCACCATTTGTAAGATTTGTAGCAGCTGAGGGAATTATGAGGGGAGAACCCATTTGTGTTTTGTTTGTATCATTAGCACTCTTCCCTTGGGTTTGGTCCGGTGGTTTTACACCACCGGACGCCGGCATTACAGTCATTGCGTCGAGACAGTGATTGCTTAGGTGGGTCGCCTGTACGGAGAGAGATTGGTGGAAAGATTAGTTTGAAGGGCAGCTCACTGAATTGTTGATTTCCATTATTTGAAGTCATTGCTACAAGTTATCTCTTCCATTATGAGTTATTCTTATTTAACGACTTGATTATACATTGTCTTTCATTGTTGAGTTATTGGTGTTAAAGTTGTGAATGCAATTATCGCATCGAGGCAAAATTGTTATTGTTGAAAAATCTTTCTTCGACCTTTTTACATTCATTGATGTTGTTGATATTCTTGTATATGTTGTGGTGGAGCTGTGGGTTATTGTTGTGAAAATATTTATAACGACCCGATCGGTCGTTTCGAGAGTTTATCCTTGCTTCCCCTATTTCTAATTTATTATGTGTTGTTCAACTCTTTTATGTTGTGTTGGGACGGTTGGCTCGGGTTTAGAGTGATTGTGGAGCGAAATGAGATACTTAGTCTCTTACGTTGGCTTTATAGTTAGAAAAGTCAACCGGAAGTTGACTTATAGGTAAATGACCTCGAAAAGTGGTTTTTATGGATCGGATAGCTTCATTAGGTGATTCGGGACTTAGAAGTGTGTTCGGAATATTTTCGGAAGTCCGGAGTAGAATTAGGCTTGAATTGGCGAAATTGAGTTTTTGGCGCTTTCTGGTCGGCAGTGGAAAATTATTTATCGGGGTCGGAATGGAATTTTGAAAGTTGGAGCAGGTCTATAGTTTCATTGCCGACTTGTGTGCAAAGTTTGAGGTCAATCGGACGTGATTTGATAGGTTTCGACATCAAATGTAGAAGTTTGAAGTTGAAAATTCTTAGGCTTAAATCATGAGTTGATTTGGTGTTTTGATGTTATTTTGGAGGATTTCTAGAGTTCGACTAAGTTCGGGTGATCATATATGACTTGTGGGTACCATTGGTTGAGGTCCCGAGGGCCTGGGCATGAGTTCAGATGGTTAACAGATGAGCTTTTGGCCTTAGAAGTCTATTGGTGTTTGATGTTCTGTGTTTCCGCAGGTGCGTGATTTCCCTCGCAGGTGCGGAGAGGGGGAAGCTTGAGTGGAACCGCATATGCGGATGTAGGGGCCACATCTGCGAGCCCGTAGGTGCAGTAGATGGTCCGTAATGCGAGAATGGTCCAGTTAATGAGAAATCGCAGGTGCGCACCTGGGACCGCAGGTGTGGGTCCGCAGGTGCGATGAAAAGGCTGCAAGTGCGATAATCGCTGGGCAGCACATATGAATAGATGCCTTCGCGAATGTTTGTCTTATTTTATCAATTTGGCGTACGGATTGGAGCTTGTGGGAGCGATTTGAAGAGGGAATTCAAGGGAACTTAGTGGAGGTAAGATTTTTGGACCTAAAACTCATTTCTACGGTTATAATTCACTGATTAGACATGGAATTTATGGAAATTAGTGATTAAAATTGGGGGTTTAGGGCTTAAAATTGGAGACTTTTAATTAAGAAATTGAGGGGTCGTTTGTGGTTGGATTTTGATGTATTTGGTATGTATGAACTCGTGAGAGTGTAAGGATTCTAGTTTTGTGATTTTTATCGGAATCTGAGACGTGGGCCCAGGGGTCGGGTTTGGCCGATTTCGGGATTTTTGGTATTAATTGGTTACTTTCGAATGGGCTTGGTTCCCTTAGCGTATTATAATGATATGAATCTATTTTTGAATAGATTTGGGGCGTGTTGAGGCCGAGTCGAGGGGTAAAGGCACCGCAGAGTAGTTTTTCGTCCGACTTGAGGTAAGTAATGACTATAAATCTTGTCCTGAGGGTATGAAACCCCGTACTACGCATTGTATCACTATTTTGGAGTGGCGCACATGCTAGATGATGAGTGTATGTCATGCACTGTTGGGGGATTGTAACCTGGTCCGTCCCGTAGCAACTATTAAGTTGCGTATTTGATTATAAATCATATGATATTTCATGTTTTAAAGATTTGTTCTATGTTTTAGGCTGAATGCCGTCTTTGGGCCTCGTGCCAAGTGTTTGGACCCCTTGGGGGCTTTTACTGCCATTCCTCACTGTGTTGACTTATGATTTATACTCAGTCATATTATGTTTATCCGATTTCGAAACTTAGTCTTATTTATTCTATTTTGAGGTATAAAATGATATTTTGGATCGATTACCCCATTTTACTGATAGCCCGAGTGGCTTTTTGAGAGGTTTCTGACTGAGTGAGGCTGAGGGCCTATGTTGTGAGGATATTACGGGATCGGGTTGCGTGCCGCATCATGTTACAATGTTTATGATGACTGAATGAGGCCGAGTGCCTGATTTGTAAGGATATGATATGGGATAGTGTTGCACGCCGCAACATGTTATTGATAGGCCGAGTGCCAGAGTGATTGATGCAATGATTTGTCTTGTTATAACGCATGGGTTGAAGGAGCCCCTCTGGAGTCTGTACACCCCCAGTGAGCGCAGGTACCTACTGAGTGCGAGTGGCGAGTGGTGAGTGCCGAGTGACGAGTGATTGGGAGGCATGAGTGACTGTGAGGTTGCCCGAGGGGCTGATATCGAGTGATTGTGAGGCATGCTGAGTGACTGATTCTGAGTGATGTTATGCCCGAGAGGCGATTTGTGAAATATGATTTTTCCCGAGAGGCTATTTATTATTTCTATAATTTCTATATTAAATTATCTTTATTTCTATGGAAATTGTTGAAAGGTACATTTTCAAAGGAATTTTACTGAAATCGACTTTCAAGTGTTACAAATTGTCGTATCTATGAGTTTTGAAGAAGAATTGTATTTACTGTGGATTGATGACTTGTTTATGTGTTTCGTAGTTTTCAGACATTATTTACTTTCATTACTACTGAGCTGGCGTACTCACATTACTCCCTGCACCTTGTGTGCATATTCAGGTGCTAGAGTGGAGTGAGCTGCTTTCCTATCCAGGGATTTTCGGAGATTTTTGCAAGGTAGCTGCACGCGTCTGCGACCCTGCTTTCTCCTTCTTATTTTTGTTGTAGTCGCACTCCCAGACTTATCTTGTAGTAGAGATATGGTGTCATATTTATGTGTTTCTTTAGATGCTCGTGACCTAGTGACTCTGGGATCTTGGGGTTGAATTTAACATTTGGCATAGCTTTATCCGTTTTAAAAATGATTAAACAAAACTTTTATGGATTATCAGTTTAGTAATGATATAAACGAAATATTCTTTACATTTTGAGTATTAAATTGGTTGGCCTAGTTCCACGATAGGCGCCATCACAACTAGTTTAGATTTGGGGTCGTGACAAGTTGGTATCAGAGCCTAAGTTACATAGGACTCACCGGTCATGAGTAGGTTTAGTAGAGTCTTGCGAATTGGTACGGATACGTCTTTACTTATCTTCGAGAGACTGCACAACCCTTAGGTAAAATCTCACATTCATGAATTTTTGTCGTGCGGATCCATTTATTTAGCCAAAAGCGTAACTCTTTGAATCCCTTTCATGTATTCGAATGCGCACGTGAGCGCTTGATATCAGTTGTGCATCGACGAGTGTGATTCGATGGTGATGTGTGTTCAAATTGTTTGGTTGTGACAAAAGGATTGGCTGGAAATGTGGCAAGGACTATTGAGTGTTTGATTTCTGTCTCGAGTTGGCATATGGCTTAGAGTTATGAGTGTATTAGAAGACCTCTCATGTTGTTTAGTTTTGGAGTGAAGCGGATCTTTCTGTTGTGTTATGAGTTCCTGGTGATGTCTTTTGGGCTGACCAATGCCCCAGTAACGTTCATGTATTTGATTAATAGCGTATTCCAGCTATATTTATACTCCTTCATTATTGTATTCATTGATAGCATCCTGGCGTACTCACGTAGCCAGGAGGAGCATACTTAGCATTTGAGAAGGGTATTATAGAGATTGATGGAGGAGAAGCTTTATGCAAAGTTCTCCAAGTGTGAGTTTTTGGCTCAGTTAAGTAGCATTCCAGGGGCACGTGGTGTCCACTGAGGGTATTCAAGTGGTCAGATGAATGTGGAGAGAGCTTCCAGAAGCTCACGATTGCCTTGCCCACAGCTCTAGTGTTAGTTCTGCCATCAACTTCAGGTTCTTATATCGCGTATCTTGATGCCTCGAGGATAGGCTTTGGTTGTGTTTTAATGCAGGAGGGTATAGTGACTGTGTGATAACTATGATTTTTGGAAGGGTATAGAGATGATATCATTTTGAGGCTAAGCAGGCGGGGTTATCTCCCGTGGGGTGTGCTGAGGTTGTGTGATCCTTAAATGGTTTTATAGCAAGTAATCCTTTACCAGTAAATGTTATATGTTGTAAGTTGAGTTTAAATCGCTTGTGAAAGTTGGCACGGATATTGAAATGGTGAATGCGAGATTGCAGATGATTTGAGATGTTAATGGTTTGAGTTTTATATGAGCTTATGAAGGATTTAGTTGAATCTCACTGTGATATGGCGGCGGTGTTAGCGTATGGGCATTGTGAGTTATTGATTGTTTGGATCTATGGCTTTGAGCCAAGTGGGGGAGGCTTCTAATGATAAGTTGGTTGCACGATTATGCGAGGTGTTGGGTTCAGTTCGAGGTATACTGGTGAATCAGTTATGACCTGCAGAGGTGGAGTTTGAGAAGACTCGAGTATTGGAAAGTTTTGGATACATGTGGTAATGTAGTCTATGGGTAGATGGGTTTTATTGAATGATTGAGTTGTAACTGTAAATAGTGTAGTGTGTGCGGAGTAGGAATTGGCTTGGTTGCTTCGAAGTGTGGGTTACTTCCTAGTATGTTGGTGTGCAGATGAGGTCAAGTCGTTTGATCTGTTTGATAAGTTTAATTGAGATTTGTGTAGAGTGCATGACTCTCGAGAATGGTTCTGATGGATTCAAGGTTATACGTAACAATTGGGAATCTTCAAGGTGTGCATTTGGCTAGAACTGAGATTTACGTTGGAGGGTGTCAAGACTTGTGGAATTTCTACATTATCATGGATTCTACATATCAGTTTCAGGAAAGTGAAGGTAATGGCTTTAAATTCGCAGGATGTCTCTTCAGGGTAAGTATTTTGAATGTGGTACTTTTGGGGATATTTGAGAGAGTATTCAACGACTTATGAGCTTTAGACGGTACTGTCTTATGCTTGGTCTCGTGTGGTGAGTCTAGATTGAGAATTGCGGTATTATGGCTAGGAGAAGTATCAATTTGAAGGTAAGTCAGAAGGAACTTGGATAAATAGAACAACTTTGTAGTAGGTCGGATCGACATGGTAAGGGATATGATTAGTTCTTTGGGTGTTTATGAGGCAATGAGTTTTTACAGGTGTTTCTTAGAAATGCTCTTGGGTTTTAGTGACCTGCGTAGCTTGGTTGAGTTAGAAGGATTCAGTCCTGACGGTTTGGTGTTGTCCAAATGGGATTCAGATAGTTCCTGATGGTTTCTACCACCGTTAGAGATGTATATTTTCTACAGGCGTGAGGTGAAGGTGATGTATAGTGATTTTGCTTCTAAATGAGATCAAATGGAAAGTTCTTGTCTAGTTGGGTACGTAGTTGCTTGTGGCTCGGAAGGGATCATGAAGTTCTCATATTTATCATAGGATGGTATGGCGTATGCGATATGTTGTGTAGAGTTGATTTGGATATGTGAGGTCACGGTTCAGTTCTGGAAGGAAGGTAAAAAATTCTTAGGTAGCATTGGCAGTTTCAGATGACTAGGTATATGCTATCACTATTGGGTGGCTTGATGAGGGTATACATTTCAAAAAGGGCTATGTGTGGAGTTAAGGGTGCTTCATTGGTATTGCGACGCTCTCTTGTTGGATCGACTGCTGATATTCAAGGTTGCTTGGTGACACAGAAGAATTATAGGGGTATCCCTCATGGAATGATTGAGTATTAGGGATGTGTTATATATTCGAGCGATGGAGTTGGGATCAGATATGGTAATTTGTGCGCTTCATGGACTTCGAGACTGAGAGTTATCATAAACAAATTATTTTGTGGTTGTGGACTGTGAGGATGCGAGCAAAGCTAGTCAGATGTTAGTAAATGCCAGGATCCAGTCATTGTGAACCTTCAGAGAGTTATCTATCTGTTGTGGGTGACCAGAGTTGATTTAGGGTTATCGGTAGGCCCAATATGGGTGTATGTTCTGCACCGGGTCAGAATTGTTGACTCTGAATTGCTATTGTTGAGGGATGTACCATTCGATTGTCATTGAGTTTATTCATATTCTGGAGTGATCTATGAGTTACCCTTCGGTGTTGCGAGGAGTGGTGATTGTTGGTTATATGCACATATGGTGCGGATTTATTTGGGCTTTATGGCGGGATTTGAGTAAGGTAAGTAATTGGGTATTGCGGGATTGAGACATATTGGTTATGTTCTTTCTGATTCGTGTGGCATGGTATAGTATGATTCCCCCGTGGTTATGGAAATGCACTTGGAGTACTTGATGTCGAATTGCGCATGGTTATTGATTTTGAGAAAGGTGGCTTGAAGTATTTCATGTGGACGTGTTTGGATCGAATCAAGCATTGTTGCGGAGTTATATGGAGCTATGATCCTTGGTGTCAGATTCGTGTGTTTTGATTTTATGATGTGTGCCAGGCTCTTAGCATGGTGTTGTGATGGTAACTATTAATGGAAGGATAGTTCTCTCGTGTGAATCTTTTCTACACTACTACAAAAAAGGCCTTTGACGGCAATTATTTAGCGGCAATAAGGCAATGGTCGCTAATAAATTCTTTAAGCTTAAATATTAGCGGCATATGACCATTAGCCGGTAAAAGATATCCTTTTACCGGAAATAAAAAATAATAGTCACTAAAAATTACTAATTGAGATTTTTTAATTATTATTTTAACTTTCCCTCCGCACAAAAAAGAGAAACATCTTTCCCTCCCATTTTTTTTGATACCTTTTATTGTTTCCCTCCACAAATAGAAAACATTAGAACGATAACGATTGAATCGACTTCGCTACCACCCTCCCCAGTTGAATCGACTTCACTGCCACCCTCCCCAGTTGAATCGACTTTGCTGCCACATAAACCTAACTCGCTGTTGCGACAACGACAGTGCGATTTACAATGCGTCAACGGCAGTGCCCATCTTCTTCCCAGGTAAATTCGCTTCTCTTCGATTTACAATCGATTTACAGTAGATCAATTCAAATCGATTTACAGTGCGTCAACAGCAGTGTTAACTTCTCCTCTTCCAATTGATTTACAGTAGATTTACAGTAAAACAGTTCCTTGCAATCGATTTACAGTAGATTTTGGATTGATGCTGGTCGATTGATTTACAGTAAATCAGTTCCTAACTCGTTGTTGCGTCAACAACCTGCCGTAGTGCCCGTCCATCTTCTTCCCCTGTTAACTTCTCTTCTTCCCCTGTTAAATCAGTCGCTTGCAATCGATTTACAGTAAATTTTGGATTGATGCTTGTCGATTGATTTACAATAGATTCTGTTTACATTAATCTGGTAAAAGTCATGTTATATGGTTGTTCTTATTTTGATGTAGAAAATTCTGATTTAGGAAGTTTGTTTCGGCCGCTTATCTCTTATATCTAAATTTCTCCTATGTTATAAACCAATTTTTGGGAAAGAAACTCATATAGTTGCCGAGGTTAATGTTCTTGTACATGGGATTCATGTTCTGTATGAAACGATGTATGTAACATGGACTAAAATTTTAAGATCCTTTAATAGTTTGCTAGAGTAGCATGGGATAATAAATATATGATGGTTGAGTCGGATTTGAAAACAGAGTTTGATGACTGGAATAAGTTTCAAGAACAAAGGGAAAGAACTACACTGGAAGTTGAGCTCTCAATCTTTAGGTTATTAGTAGAAGAATTAGCAGAGGAGTTAGTAGTTTTGGCCTAATACACAGAGAGATCTTCCTTGTTATTTGGTCTACTTTAGTCTAACTTTGTACTAAGACTTAGGCTAGTTTGTAATGCAAACCAAAGATTTCTTTGGGGTTAGAAAATAGTATTAGTAGTTTTTAGCATAAATACTTATCATGTACATGTGAGGGAAAGGTAAATTCTATCCTATTTCATGCGATTTAAAGTACAGCCCTCAATTTTTTCTTTGTAGAGGAAATAAGCTTGTATCAAGCCTTTGCTTTTTACATGAACTATTCATTATAATAGCTCCATTTAGGTTAGGGATAATAGGTAATTTTTGCAATAACCGAGATACACACAGATGATATTATGCCAAAGCTTTGAGAGTAAGAGTTATGAGATTATTATGTTAGTGGAACATAACAGATAATCAGTGTTTGAAATACACGCAGGTTGCATTGGCCAAAGCCTTGATAGTTAGAGTTGTATATGCGATACTTATGTTGGTGAAACGTAACGGATAATCGATGGGATAACTGAATTATGGGCATGCTGATTGGGCGGAATGAAATACATAACTGGTGAAATAGTCGAAATACCCTCAATCTAGTTTGAATATCACGGTTAAATAAAAAAAGCTTAAAAGATCATTTAACTTAGTTTCGAAGGAGAAAATCATGTCACTTTCACATAGACACCAAATATTGACCTTTTTTGATATGTTTTTAGTTCTATGTTTTGGCTCCAAAGTCCAGTACCCATCTTTTGGCTCAAAAGTCCAGTACCTCGTGAGATTTCCACACTCAAAATTCTGGGAAGCCATCTCTTGTGTTTCAAATCTTTCAAATCTTAGAAATTTATACTTTCATATTATTTATCTGAAACTTCGTAACCTTTTCCCAGACGTGAGATAATATGAACATACAAATTTTCCTTGTTCATGCTCGATGTACTGCTGAGGGTTTGTAACTGCTAATCACAGTATTATTCTCACATAGATAGGTGTTTGTGTCACTCATTTTTCCGAGTTCAATAACATTGTTGAGTTGTTTATGAAGTTAGTTGGACAGTAGTATTTATCGAATTCACAATCTACTTTTACAATTGCTTGATACTTTGTAGTTTGTGTTGTGCATGGCTAGTTAGTTTCTGCATTTTAATGGCCAATAATTAGTTAGTATTTCTAGATCACCAGATGTGAATTTTTGTAGTAGGTGCCCATGATACTAGTAAGTATTGAGAAGAGGCTACATCTATTATTGAAACCTCTATTTTTTAGACATCTTAGGATCAAGGGAAAACATCTCTTCAACTTTATTTTTATTTAGATATCTAATAATCCAGGAAAATCTTTCTAGTTTGTTTATCCTAGACGTGTTCTATCCAAGAATATCTTTCCAAATCACAAGCCATATCGTGAGCTTTTTCTTACTGATATTGTGATGCCGTAAGAACATATGATATGTCGAAATTCTAAACCATCTGTATATTGAGAACGGAGAAGCCCCAAGGTCAATTGTAGCACTTGGTATAACACATCGTTTTCGCTCAAAATATGTTACGGTCATGGTTTACAAGCCCGTTCAAAGAAGGCGAGCTAGCATGTCGAACATGCATGAGTGTATACACCATCATTGGCTTGTACTCTAATAGTAAACAGTAGACGTAAATACACAGCAGTCTGTAGTGGACAATATTTATTCGCTGCTGCTAGTAGAAGGAAAATATAGTAGCAAGTATCCTTGGACTTGAATAATTGTAGTTAGATATTGGATACTCTTGAAGCAGCTGTGCAAAGAGCTAGCTTAGATGCTGCTTTTTGTATAGGATCAGGTGTTAAAGGGGATGGGAAATATTCTAATGGCCAAGGGCATGATAAGGACATACTCATCCTAAATAAATATATGCATCATAAGCATTAAAATTCTCTAGAGCATAGAGGCTTTGTATTGTAGAAGACTAGAACTGATCAAGATCAAGCACTCTCCTGAAAAAACAAAAAGGGTAAATGCAACAACTTGGAAAAGGAAACATAAGTACTTCATAAACAAATACCTTAATTCCCAGGTTTCTATGCCAGAATTGGCAGATCAACATGTTACACAAACAGCAATTATACCTACTACTGCTAATAGGGGAGGACATGCAACTGATCGAGGAGCTTCCAATAGTACTAAGGCTGCTGGTGCATTAAAGGATGATAGTGCATCAGCTGAAGCTACTCAAGCAATAAAAAATAATGCAACAGTAACAGGTGCACAATTTGATACATCTGCCAATGTTGAATCAGCTGTGCAAGCAGCTCGTTTAGATGCTGCTGTCGTTTAGATGTTGCTGTTGTTATTTGGTTATGAGGATTTCCTCTTCCTTATTGTGGCTGGGGCAATCTACATATGTTGGAACAGGTTGCGTTGATGAGAAAGTGCGGATATGGGATAGCCGTTCTGGAGAATGTGTGAGGAACTTTAGTGGACACAGTGGTGCGATTCAGTCTATAGCTGCATCGTCCAATGGGGAGTACCTGCCTCTATGGATGGAACATCACGCGTTTTTGAGATAACAGACTTTAACTAAGGAGATCCCTATGGCTGTGATCTTAAAGAGTTAAAATGCTTATACTGAAGTTTAAGTACTATAGAGCTCAAAGTTGTTGTATTTATCAACAGCAAGGGACACATCCCAAGTGCAACTAAGTCCTTTAAGAATAATAATAAGATCCCTTGCTCTACTCTCTACTGAACCAAAATTAAGAGTAACTGAACTAAAGCAACTAAATCAAGTCCAATTCTTATTGCTTAAGGCCATATAAGGAGTTAAGGAGTTTATACACTTTGTCAAAGTACTCTTTAAGCAACTCTGCCTTGCAGGAATGGTAGAAGCACCACACGATTTCACTTGTACAGATTGTTGAAGGTTGCTCAAAGAAGTACTTATTCTGTTATTTATATTAAGTGTTGCAAAAGTTGCAAAATTTGGAAACTCCACTGATGTTTCTGTAGAGTTCTTTGGGTACACTTTTGTTGATACCTAATTTTTCCTTAATTTATTTTTAAACTTGCATATATGCCTTCAAAATCAATTTTTATAATGATTGGCATTCTTTTATAATTTTCCCACATTCTTATTAATTTATCTAGTATTTTTATCTCCAATAATTAATCATAAATTTGCATTACAAATGATTTCAAAACATGTCTTGGTTTAATATATCGTTTTTAGGTCCTATTAAGGCCAAAGTATTTCACAAATTAGCATTATTTGACTATAGTTGCAATGACTTTTCAATTATAGCCTAATCATATATTTTGTGCTATTTTGACTCGATAATCAGTCATTTTATATTTAATAACTAATTAATCGCTTTAATTTCATTTATTTAGCCTTAATTTCATTTTATATAATTATTGGCCATTTTTATTAATTATTTAGACATTTTGTATGGGTATTTAACATTTAGCCACTTTAATTTCGATTTTAATCCAATTAAAACTGGACCCCTTAACTCAATTAATACCCAGCCCAATCCTCAAATTATACCCGACCTAACTCCCTTTTAATCTGAGCCGTTGATTAATTCAAATCAACGACCCAGATTAGAACCTACCATAATTAACCCCCCTAAGACTACCCCCCTTCTAATTCCCCCTCCGTTTCATTTTCCCAACCGTCTCTCTCTCTCTGAGACTCTCTCTAGAACCTTCCCTCCCTTTGAGCTCTGTCTCCCCTTCTCCGGCCACCTCCCCTGCTGGAAACTATGGGGTTCTCACCTCTCCTCGACCCTATGGCTGCGCCTTTCATGTTTGTGTCACCGATGGAGGATTTCAAGCGACCCTAAGGCAATACACTCCCATCTCCGGTCTCATGCCATGTTTTCCAGCCTCCTATGGCCGTTCGAGTAAGGTCCTTGCATTTTCCGGCCAAAACGCCGGTAATATCTAAGCCTCTTCTCCTTTTTAGGTTTTCTCTGGAAACCCTAGCTTTAAATCGTCTGATCTTTTTAGATTTGTGATGGATCTAAGCATCTTTTAATGTTTTCATATGTTTTCCTCGAAAAAATCATTGTTTTTCAAACGGTTTCCTCACTATGAAGTTAGGGTTTCTTGACCCCCTTTTAAAAAACAGATTTTCTTCTAATTCTTAGTGATTTCTACTGAGTTTTGAGCGATTCTCTTATATTTTCTTATTTTCTGAGTTATTATGCTAAAAAGCCTAATTTTCTAGTCTGTCTTTTATTATGTGTATACGTGTGCTCGTTTCTTGTGAAACTATCCACGTATTCTCTGTGATTCTCGCTTTAATTTTTTATTAGGATTTTAATTTCCTACCGTTTTTGTGATTTTCTTGCTTAGGGTTCTCTGATTTTCGTGCCTATGTGTGTTTAATAAGCCTGATTATTCATAGTTTACCTAATGCTCTGATGATTCTGTGCATCACTTCGGATTTATGATTTTGTATATGTTTTCCTTATAAGCTTTTCACTGATTTTGAATTACTCCCTTATTTGTGAGATGCTTTCTTTAATTCGAACTGATTCCTTGTGATTTTAGTCCCATCCGTGATTCTTTGGCTAATTTTCAGAATTAATTTATATTTTTACCATATTCATGCGCATAAACATACTTTTAAATATTCAGTATATGTTTTCCTTACTTGAAATATTATTTATTTGGCCTTTATTACATGTTACGTAATTTACTACTCCTATTAGGGTAAAATCAGTCTTAGTGATTCTTTCCTTATTTAATATAACTTGTACTCGTTTGAACTGGAACTCCCTAATTAAAGGGAGTCCGGCCCTGTGATTAATTCCAATTGGTACTGTTTCTATAATTATGTTAATTCAGTACTTGTTACCTTATTCTCTACTCGTTTTCAAAAGCTATAAATACTATTTCTATAACATGAACAACAGACACAGACACACTTATTGTTCTCTCTTACTCTCCTACACACACACTCTTGCTTCTCTTATTGACTACTTGCTACGCTGTTAGCTGAAAGCTAAGACTGAGTAACTCTACCGTTCTATTTGCACTACTTCTCTACTGTTCTATTGCTCTATACATTGCTGCTCTATTACCCTGCACACTACTGCTCTACTTCTCTGAACTCATTCTCCCATTTTGACTGGTATGTCTTCTATTTGATTTACAGCATTCAAAACAACATGTTTCTATTCATATTGCACCTCCTTTTATTTCTCTTATGCTTCTACTTATGGTTCTGCTGTTTACCTTGCAATTAGCATGCCTATCCACTAGTTCATTGATGGGATTATCCCTTCCCTATTTCAACATGTCTACTGCTTTTCTTACTTGTTTACTACAATTATGCCTTACCCCTGAACCCAGTACACTATAAGCATGTACCCATGTAATCCTAGCACCCCTCAATCTAATGTTGTTAAGTTCCTTGCATGAACACTTTGTGATAAAATGTGCTGTGACTATTTAAATCATGTAATACTTTTCTCTGATGTCCACCTGTGTGCAAATATGCTCTTACATGTGAACTACTTGTCCCCAATCCCCTTTCTCCTGTTCGTGTTTACTCCCCTGAACTATGTGTGCTATTATGGTTCTGAGATTGTCCTGCTCACCTTTTTTCAAAACTGTTTCCAATAAGAGTTAAACTCTTATATTATTTTCATTCAAGAACTAATTCTAGATGGATCATTTGACAACTGTTTTTTCTCAATTCAACTCTTTCAAAGCTATGTCCATCACTCTCACATACTCTTAGAAGTCTAGGTTCTACCCCCTTAATGTGTGACTGCTTAGGGACCCTTATGAGCTCCCTCTGAACTCTGACACATTAAGGCTGGCTCTTCCACACTACACTTACTAAATTCTGGTTATGAATCTGGGTTTGAGCACTGCCCGGGATCCCTTGAGATCCTTAGGTAACTTTGACACATCTAGATCATGTGAAAGGTTGCGAACCAATGGCAATAAGGCATTCTGGACATTCTGGTCCTATCAGTATGTTCCCTATAGTACAACTTCTTATTTTCTTATTTCAATTATGTAATTTACGCCAATGGTCTGTAATAATTATTTGTAAACAACTCTGCTGAATATTGAAAAGGGAAGGGCAATATGCATGCTCTAGTTTATTAAAGGGTAGATACCATGCTCCTAGGTTTACATCCCCTATCTGTATACTAGAATTCATGCTTAGGATTGATGTATGCAAGCATATCATGCATTTGACATCCTACTCCTTAGGTTCATGTTTATTGCTTTAGCATCTCATTTGGTATCATCGCTTATCACTTAGAAAATCATGCTCTAGGATTAAACGTTAATATAAACCTGTTATTCATGTAAACCAGGTCTAATATTGCTGTAATATTGTGGTACACTTAGAAATCCTTCCTAGGGTAACAATACGCTAATAAACATGTCACTCTCATACTTGCTGCATATTCTGAAAGCATGTTCAAATCTGTAACTTTATACATTTAGAAAATTCTTCCTAGGAATTCTGCATACAACCCATTTCGCATCTCTATATGTGCATGTTAGACATCATGTTTTAGGATATCATTCAACACCTAGTTTAACTATTGATGCATGAAAAAGGCCTAACAAACAGTCTCCCCATGTTTTCATGACTGGTAATAATTTTGCAATTTCCTAAGTACAACATATCTAGGTAAAGCAACTCGCAACAGCTCCTCAAATAAATATGGTAACTACTGAACCTTGTTCCCACCCCTAGGCAAGCCTTAGGTTGTTAAAATTACTAAGTTTGAAATATGCCTTTTATATGTACACTGCCTAACTTTCAACATGTTTAAAAATCAGTAGGCAAAACTGATTAGGACTTCCTCTCTGAGTTATGAAATAAATCTGCCTCTTTGTTATCTTTAAATCCTTAGATACCATGCTTTACGATCTCATTAAAAGCTAAAACCTTAACTGTGTTTGAGTCATGCTGCTTATGTGCATTATATGTGGAGGTACCTGAGCCTTTTTCTGTTTATATGTTTATCCCCTTTATTGCAGTCCTATATGTTCTTATTTGTCACTTAGTATTTTGCCTTTAACCCTGAGGGTCTGCCTAGAACCTTCCCTATAGGATAGAAGTTCTAAACTCCTCCAAGGGCTATTAGGAAGGGACGGGTAACAACATGCAATAGAGGTCATTAACCAACACTCGCTCTAATTACCTTTACGGGGTGGGAAAGGGTAGATATGGATATGATGATCGGTGAGCTAATACCACGTGTATCTCCTCTTCGAGGAGTGACATACCGGGTATTGCATTGATGCGATCCATATTACAAACAAACCTAGGATATCCTCAGTGCATGTTTAGAATATAATCTTTTCAAAATTTACTTAGCTTTTAAACATTTTCAAACTTAGTAACACATGTGTGCTTAGACTATAAATCCTTCCAATATCCTCTACTATTTTAAAACATTAATTGCTTACTTGCTAATTGTACAAATTCACAAAGTTGTTTGGCCGGGAACCACAGTTGTGGATTCTGAGGGGTGCCTAACACCTTTCCCTTGGGATAATTTCAAGCCCTTACCCTATCTCTGGTTATCAAACTTGTTTGTAAATAACCCCCCCCCAATAGGTGCCCTAATGCACCTTAACTCGTTAGGCGGCGACTCTTCAAAACTTGAAAACCCCTTTCCTAAAAGGAAAATGAGTTGTCCCAACCAATGTCAAAAACCCTTGACCGGCCCCGAAAGGATTTTGGAAAAAAGGGGAGCGCGAAAGCATGGGGACTCTGCTGAGGAATCTCAGGCTTTTACCATTTTTCAAATTGCTTTGTGAATTTGTACGTCTTCCTATTCCCCTTATGTGTCATTACTTGTCTTTTCTTTAAGCATTTAATTTTCTTCAAAAGCAAACTGACATTTTTTCCTTGTTTCCTTCCTTTGTTACCGCTTTTAAATTATAAACTGTTGTATTTACTGTTTTAATAACGTGCAAATACATGACTACATGTTTTATTTCTTACTGCATAATTATGATTCCACATCATAATCCACTCGTACCAAAACAAAATCATATAGCAACGCTTGATAAGTGGTTGCGCCCTTCCTATATTATCACCCTAAATTTGGAAAGACTTATTTGCGGTAAAACTAGTCGATCAGCGATGCAGTCGACGGTTCCGTGCCTTTCCCCCTTGAGTTGTCCGCTCAAGGGTACCAGTCTAAAGCCCCATAGAAACCTTACTCCGTTATACTGTTGCATGCATCATGGTCAAACCTAGCCAGGCTAACGTGTCGTCCGCACAATAGCCTTTAGGATAGCCTTGTCCAAAGTCCACCGGGTTTCCATAAATCCCAATGGACATCATCACCTTTTGTGCATTTATTTGAGAACTAAATGCTTACATGCTAATCATTGATGTCAAATAGTCGAGTTTGGTGGGGGTCAGGGTCAAATCCTATTTGCCTTGCAGAAATATGAGGCACGAAGTCCCTAGATTCGGCATGGTCACCAACATCCATCCAAAATTGCTGGATTGGTGGGAATATATGCATTCTAGTGACAAAACACTCGTCAAGAAATATCTGGGTAATCTGTTGTCCCTCCTGGACATCCAGCCTAATAATATGATGATAAAGGTTGCCACCCTGTTTTGGGATTGTGAAAGGGTTGTCTTCCATTTTGGAGACATCGAGATAACACTGTTGTTATAAGAAATAGGAGGACTAGCCGGTCTAGTTTGGGAAACTCCGGATTTGTTAATGCCTGAGAATCGCACGGGCAAGGGTTTCTTAAAAATGATGGGTCTAAAGAAGAATGCAGAGTTAGGGTGTTTGAAGGAATCATACATCCCTTTCGATTACTTGTATGAAAGGTACGACCATAGAAAATCATACCGTACCTTCCATGATGAATTCTCCATCACATCTTTGAAACACATTCACCGTAGGGCGTTCGTCTTTATTGTTTGCTTCCTGGGGTTGATTGTATTTCCGACAAAGAAAGAAAGAATCCACACTAGGTTCGCTATGGTAACCAAAACATTAATGGAGGGAATTGGTGAGCAGACTTTCAGTATCGTTCCTATGATCCTTTCATACATGTATCGAGCCTTAGAACAATGCCAAAGAGGAGCGAAACACTTCGAGGGCTGCAACTTATTACTACAGCTCTGGCTCTTAGAACATCTCCGAAAAGGCCAGTAACGACAAGAGTTTCAGCGAAGGGCGTGGAATGACCACATCGCTTTCCACCATCCAAAGAGAATGACTTACATCCCTGACATGTTTGCTCAGCCTGCGAATGCCAATGAGTGGGTTCAGTTCTTCGATAATCTGACTGAGGAACAAGTCCAATGGATGTTCGAGTGGTTTCCAACATAAGAATTCATTGTCCGATCCAGTGATGCACCAATCTTGATACTGATTGGTCTGAGAGGAACGTATCCCTACGTCCCTCTTCAGGTTATGAGGCAAGAGGGTAGGAAGCAAGTCATACCGAGGATCGACAAGATGAGTCATTTTCAGGCTGACTTCCAGAATGATGATAGTCCTCACAAGTGCCATGCTCAACACATGTGGCACTGTAAGATCATAATGGAGAAAGACACAATTGAGCCAGACAAATATCACGCAGGTTGTATGCCTTTCTATTCAGGTTGGTTAGAGGACAATTGGGATGGTCTAGGCAGGCCAGGGTTCATCCGAGGTCACCGAATCATAAACAAAAAGCCGAGGCTCAGGTCAAGTATAATCAGGTGCGTAAGAGGATCTGTGAATGTGAGGATGAGCTCCGCGAGATACACGAGTCCAACAAGAAATTGATTGAAGAGTGGAAAGACATGGATGTCAGTGCCAATAGAAAGCTGGGATACTTGGAACAAGGCATGGTCGAGCTGTAGGGTAAGTTCATCAAGTGGGTTGAAGATTGTCAAAAGGCCTAGGGAAATGAAGGTGGAAATCTAGCCAGAGCATACCTACTTCTAGGACCTCGCGAGCAGGGGAATATGTTTGAGGGAATCAAGGATGCCGAGTCTGAGGAAGGTCCTTCTGGGACCAAGTAGATAGGAATTTCTTTTTCGCTTTATCGATGTAATAAGGCCAATGACCCTTAGTGATTTTATTTCTTGTCGTTGTGGATTCGTCTATTTTTACATTAATGAAATGAGGCATTTCGCATTTCAAGTTCTCCAAATTAATTTATCTCTAGGCCTACCTCGGGCACAAAGAGGTTCCCAAAATTAGGACGCGCTTTATATTCTCGCACTATGTGTTTAAATATCGCATACTTTTTCATAATCCTCAATGACTTGGTTACCTTTTGTTTTTGCTTTGTTTTCTTTAATTATTATTCCCCTCCCCAAAGGTTGGTTCGTGCACTCTGGCATCATCATCCTACCTCACAAGATCCAAGGGCCCTCCACCCTCTCCTTCTCCTAGTCCTCAAAAAGTAAGAAGCAAAGGCACTAAGAAAATGGAAGATTCATGCAACATCAGGAAAGAAAATACAGTTGAACGGGTAGAGGCCACTGACGGCCAGGGTATTCGAGTTCAGAATGAAACTATGTCACAGCTTGAACAGAAGCTGTTGAAATTCCAAGAAGAACTTGATCAAGTTCAAAATTTGGCAAATCTATCATTCACCCTCAGCGTCCCAGACGTCAACCTCCCTAAAATCCAGAATCCTACACCTCCGCAAAACATCCCAAAACAGCAATCATCCCGCAGCTCATCATCACCCCACTCCACCAAAGAACCAAAACCTTCCAACACAATGTAATACCTACCATACTCCAAAGAACACTCCACTACTTATCCTAGAACCTCAGAACTCCACAAACGACCATTTCTACACCCATGCGCCATGCCATCACAATAATCCCATCTACATAGAGACTGTGCCACACTCTATCCAACCTATCTCGCACGCACCTGAGTCTGGTAAAAAGGATCTGCTTATCAGGAACTTGGCTGAGGAACTTAAGAAGCTGACCAGCCGGGTTCAAGGCGTTGAGGGAAGCAAAGGAGTCGAGGGGCTGAACTATGAGGACATCTGCTACAGCCCGTTGTCGAACTGCTCGAGGGGTACAAACCTCCTAAGTTTGAAATGTTTGATGGTATAGGAGACCCAAGGGTCCATTTGAAAACCTAGTGTGACAAGCTGGTTGTAGTGGGAAAAGATGAGAGGATCCGCATGAAGCTGTTCATGAGGAGCTTGAAAGGAGATGCACTGTCTTGGTACATCAGCCAAGACCCCAGGAAGTGGTCGAATTGGTTAAGCATGGCGTCTGACTTCATGGATAGGTTCAGGTTTAATACATAGAATGCACCAGATGTGTTCTACATCCATAATCTGAAGAAGAAGCCCACAGAAACGTTTCGCGAGTATGCTACTCGCTGGAGGTCCGAAGCTGCTAAGGTCAGGCCCACCTTTGACGAGGAACAAATGAATAAGTTCTATGTCCGAGCTCAAGATCCACAATACTATGAGCGGTTGATGGTTATTGAGAACCACAAGTTCTCCGATATTATCAAATTAGGAGAGAGGATCGAAGAGGGAATCAAAAGTGGTATGGTAACTAATTTTGATGCTTTGAAAGCTACAAACAAGGCCGTACAGTCCGGTGGTGTGTCCAAGAAAAGGGATGTGGGAGCCTTGATGGTTGCACAAAGAGCCAAATCTCCACTTAAATATCAAACCTACCCAACACCGCCACTTACGTATCCACCAACCCAAAATTACCAAGCACCCTCACCCTCATACCAAGCACCACCACAAACCTATCAATCATCTCCACCACCTACATATCAACCTACTTCACCTAGATATTTCGAGCCTGCTCCTATTTACCACACCTATAACTCTCAACCATCCTAGTATCAATCACTCCCTGAACGCCAATACTTCCCTAGACCTCGGCCCAATTTTGGTCGAAGACCTCCAAAACAATATACTGCCATTGACGAACTGATCGACCAGCTGTATGAGAAACTAAAGGCTGTTGGTTATGTCACCCCATCCCTGCCGTAACCCCCAAGAATCCTTCTCAGTGGGTTAACCGAAACAAGTCCTGTGCATATCACTCCGGCATGAAAGGACACACCATCGATGAATGCTGCTCTTTGAAGGATAAGATACAGTCCTTGATTGACAACAAGATCATTGTGGCAAAAGAATCCTCTCCCAACGTCCGCAACAATCCTCTTCCAGACCATAAGGGTGGAGGCATCCACATGATTGAAATAGAAGAAGATTGGGACCCCGGGGGGTTGATTGGGTTGATCGTCGAAGGCGATGACCCAAAGAAACCAGCGGTTACTCTCAACCCAATCATAGTCCAGATTCAGTCGTCTCAGGATGCTGGGGTAGATATGTCTGTACCACTTGAGTTTGAAGCACCACCCATAAAGGAACCTACACCAATTGAGGTCGAAGTTATACCTCCATAAAATGCACCCTCACCATTTGAGGTTGTAGTCCTGCCACCTGCTATGGAATATGTTCCATTCGAAGTGAGGGTAGCTGCACCGATTACAGTGGCAATATCAACCACGCCACCCTTCTATACAGATGCTGTGCCATAGGATTATGTCGCTGAGGCAAGAAGGAAGGGCAAAGTCAAGATTTAAGAAGCTACCGCGGCACAGGGTATGACAAGGATTGGTAGAGTCTATATGCCTGAACATCTGGATGAATCAAGCAAACAGGCTTCCAACAGGCCACCCATTATCAAGACAGGTCCGGACGACCTTTGGAGGAAAGTAAAGGCCAAAGAGTATTCTATAATTGACCAGCTGAACAAGACCCCAACTCAGATATCTATTCTCTCCTTGCTGCAAAATTCAGAGGCACACAGAAATGCTTTGTTAAAAGTGCTGAATGAAGCGTATGTGCAAAATAATATCACTAGTGGGGAAATGGCTAATATGGTAGGCCAAGTGTTGGAAAGTCATAAGATACCTTTTACGAGGACGAGCTGCCACCTGAGGGGCTGGGTCACAACAAAGTCCTGCACATCACTATGCAATGCGAAGACTATTTCATCACCAAAATTCTTATCGACGGGGGATCCAGTCTCAATATCTGTCCGTTGATAACGCTAAAGAAATTAGGCAAAGGTCTTCACGAGATAAGAGATGGAGCAATAAATGTGAAAGCTTTTGATGGCTCTCAGAGGTCCACTATCGGCGAGATTAACCTGTGCTTGCAGATGGGGCCAACTTGGTTCGAAGTTGACTTTCAAGTAATAGATGTATCAGCATCCTAAAACATGCTATTAGGACAACCATGGATACACGCTGCTGGGGCCGTAGCATCAACTCTGCATCAGGCAGTAAAGTTTGAATGGAACCACCAAGAAGTGATCATTCATGGTGATGGAAGCAATCCTATTTACAGTCGCAAGACTATTCCAATGATCGAAGGAAGAAGGAATCTAGGTGGAGAAACTTACCACCACATTGAACGGGTCAATGCCATAGATAAGGACAAATGGTGGGATAGTAAGATTGCTAGCATGATGAACTGGAGAGGATATGAGCGAGGTAAAGGGCTCGGCAAGAATCTCCAAGGAATCTCTAAACCCATAAAGATCAAGAAACATGGCACCACCTTTGGTTTGGGATACGAATATACTTGGGAAGAATTCAAGAGCTGGTCACCACCATGGCGCAGTCTTTATTCCCCCCCTGGAGCAGCCGATACCGCATCTAGAGCAGACCTTCCATTAGGCCGACATTATCTATGAGTTAGATGAAGAAGAAGCACCTGCAGCATTGAGGAACTTATTCTTGGAGGACAGTGACATGGATTGTTGTGTCGTTCTCGAGGAGGAGGGGGAGAAAAGCCCTTCCATATAGGCCATAAGAAGAGGAGCATATCTCAAGAATTGGACCGTCATAATAGCCGGAGCCCGACGAGTCCTGGGATAGCAAGGCTGAACAAACATTGTTTATTTTCATCTGCTAATGATTTCCTTTTTGCATTTCCATTTTTGCAATAAGTTCTTCAATGTTCCAAAACATTCGTTTAAGTTATTAAAAGAGGTTTTATGTTTAATCAATATTTATTATTATCATTTTCTCTCATTACTTTTATACACCATTACTATCTCCTATCTTGATGAACTAATGACCGTGACATGTAATGAGGCAACGCAACAAAAGGACAGTGATTCAGAAGAAGAGGATGATATCATACCCGATGAAATTGTCAAAGAAGTTGAGAATTTGGAGAACAGACCTAAGTCAAATCTGGACGAAACTAAGATTGTCAACTTGGGAGATTCAGAGAATGTCAAAGAAACTCGTATCAGCATTCACTTGTCATCGTCAAAGAAAGAGGAATACATACAATTCTTGAAAGAGTATGAAGACATATTTGCGTGGTCGTACGTCAACATGACTGGTCTAAGTACATCCATTGTGGCTCACCAATTGCCAAACGATCCAGTGTGCCCACCGGTAAAGCAGAAGCTCAGAATGTTCCAGCCTGACATGAGTTTGAAAATCAAAGAGGAAGTTACAAAGAAAGTCAATGCCAAGGTTCTCAGGGTGGTTGAATATCCTACATAGTTAGCCAACATTGTACCAGTACCGAAGAAGGATGGAAAAGTCAGGGTTTGGGTCGACTACCGGGATCTCAACCGGGCCAGTCCAAAGGATGATTTCCCTCTTCGAAACATACACATCCTGATTGACAATTGCGCCAAGCATGAACTTAAGTCGTTCATGGATTGCTTTGCTGGTTACCTTAAGCTTTGATTGACAAGGAAGATGCTGAGAAAACAGCTTTCATTACGCCGTGGGGAGTCTACTGTTATAAGATGATGCCATTCGGCCTGAAGAGTGCTAGGGCCACTTACATGAGAGCTATGACCACCATCTTCCACGACATGATACATAAAGAGATCGAGGTATATGTGGATGATGTTATCATCAAGTCCATGAAAGCCACCGATCATATAGCAGATCTGAGGAAGTTTTTCAACAGGTTGCGGAAATACAACCTGAAGTTAAACCCCGCGAAGTGTGCATTCAGGGTTCCTGCTGGAAAATTTCTTGGGTTCATCGCCAGCCGCCGAGTGATAGAATTGGGTCCATCAAAAGTCAAAGCCATCCAAGAACTACCACCACCAAGGAACAAGAAAGATGTGATGAGTTTCTTGGGACGTCTTAACTACATCAGCCGGTTCATAGCACAGTCTACAATTATATGTGAGCCGATCTTCAAAATGTTAAAGAAGGACGGCACAACCAAATGGACCGATGATTGCCAAAAGGCCTTCGACAGAATTAAGGAATACTTGTCAATGCCACCAATCCTGGTACCGCCAGAGCCACGTAGACCTTTGCTACTCTACCTTGCAGTATTAGATGGAGCTTTCGGTTGCGTTCTGGGGCAACAAGATGAAACAAGAAGAAAAGAGCAAACTATTTACTATCTCAGCAAGAAGTTCACTATGTATGAGGCTCGGTATTCTCTATTGGAACACACTTGATGCGCTTTGACTTGGGTAGCCACGAAGTTGAGGCATTACTTATGTGCCTATACTACGTATCTCATATTAAGGATGGATCCCTTGAAGTACATATTCCAGAAGCCCATACCCACTGGCAAGCTAGCAAAGTGGCAGATCCTACTGAGTTAGTTCGACATTGTCTATGTAACTCAGAAGGCGGTCAAATGACAAGCATTGGCGAACCATCTTGCTGAGAACCCTGTGGATGGAGAATACGAACCCCTGAAGACGTACTTTTCCGATGAAGAAGTATCATTCATAGGAGAAGATATTGCAGAGTCCTATGACGGTTGGAGAATGTTCTTCGATGGAGCGGCGAATTTTAAGGGAGTCGACATTGGATCTGTCTTGATATCAAAAATTGGTCAGCACTATTCGGTATCTTCCAAACGTAGATTCCCCTGCACCAACAATATGGAGGAATATGAAGCCTGCATCTTAGGGATAGAAATGGCCATATATATGAACGTCTAAGAGCTGTTAGTGATTGGTGACTCAAACTTGCTCATACATCAGGTACAAGGAGAGTGGGAAACAAAGAATTCTAAGATACTGCCGTATCTGCACCGCGTGCAGGAATTAAGAAAGAGGTTTACGAAAATGGAATTTCGGCATGTCCCCAAGATCCAAAATGAGTTCGCCGATGTATTAGCTACTCTGTCATCTATGATTCAGCATCCAGACAAGAATTTCATTAATCCCATTCCAGTGAAGATCCATAACCAACCAGCTTACTGTGCCCATGTTGAAGAATAAGCAGACGGAAAACCTTGGTTTCATGATATCAAAGAATACTTGGCAAAAGGAGAGTACCCAGAACTTGCAAATCATACTCAGAAACGCACGCTCCGGAGATTGTCCAACAATTTCTTTCACAGCGGAGGAACCATGTATAGGAGGACTCCTGATTTTGGATTATTAAGATGTGTCGACGCAAAGGAAGCATCCAAGTTACTTGAGGAGATTCATGCTGGAACTTGCGGCCCGCATATTTGTCTTAGCAAAGAAGATACTCAGGGACGATTACTTTTGGATGACTATGGAAACAGACTGCATCCAGTATGTTCGGAAATGCTACCGATGTCAGGTGCACACAAATATGATTAAGGTACTTCCAAATGAGCTCAACGCAAAAAGCTCAACATGGCCGTTGCCTGGGGCATGGACGTCATTGGACCAATCGAGCCTACCGCCTCCAACGGACATAGGTTCATCCTGGTAGCAATCAATTATTTCACCAAATGGGTTGAAGCAGCATCCTACAAAGCAGTAACTAAAAAAGTCGTGGCAGACTTTGTCCGCGACCGCATTGTTTGTCGATTCGGAATTCCAGAGTCAATCATCACCGACAATGGTTCCAATCTTAACAGTGACCTAATGAAAGCAATGTGCGAGACTTTCAAAATCAAGCACAAGAAATCCACAGCCTACATGCCTCAGATGAATGGAGCTGTATAAGCCGACAATAAGAATATAAAGAAGATATTAAGGAAGATGATAGAAAAACACAAGAAATGGCATGAGAAGTTATCATTTGATCTACTGGGATACCGCATAACAGTCCGCACGTGAATCGGGGCAACCCTTATATGTTTGTTTATGGTACGGAAGCTGTCATTCCTGCCGAAGTTGAGATTCCATCACTAAGAATCATACAAGAAGCTGAGCTCAGTGATGCAGAGTGGGTAAAGAGACATTATGAACAACTGACCCTCATAGACGGAAAAAGGATGAATGCAATATGTCACGGGCAACTTTATCAGAATAGAATGACTCGAGCTTTCAACAAAAGGGTCAAGCCAAGACAGTTCACGCCGGGGCAGCTGGTGTTGAAGAAAAGCTTTCCACATCAAGACGAGGCCAAAGGGAAATTCTCTTCCAGCTGGCAAGGTCCGTATATGGTCCACCGAGTACTGACAGGAGGAGCTCACATACTTGCAGAGATGGACGGAGAAGTGTGGACAAAACCGATCAATTCAGATGCAGTCAAGCGCTACTAAGTGTAATCATTATGATTTGCTTATACGATGTAAATTGAACTACGCCTGACCTGATTCCTGTTTAAGAGGGGATACGTAGGCAGCCCTATGGGTTTGGTCATAATTCAATAAAAATTTCATTTCTCCCCCGCAATTGGAAACTGGGACAGAATTTTGAGGAGGACCCTCAAAATTCTGAAGCAAGTTCAACCGATCACCGCATGTGCAACAGTTAGAAACATCAACCTATCAAACATGGGCAGAATTTTTAGGAGGACTCTCAAAATTCCGTAGCATGAGAGGTTGCAATGTCTTGAACCATGTCACGGTCGTCGATTCATCTAAACTTTTAAATATATGTTTATACTATAATTTTTACAAAGTCATGCATACTTATTTTGGGAAAACAGCCTTGTTTAGAAAACGCTACCCAGATGATACGAGCAGTATAATCAGACTGAGCCGAACAAATCAACCAAAGCCACCGGGGATACGAACTAACCTCCCCTGTTTACATAACTCACGATTTTTCTTTGGATGCAAGCACAAAGGATCGCAAAAGCTCAAAGAACACTATCCGCCCGAAGGACAGATACTATTCAAAGACACGACTCCCAAAACCGTCGCACATGCCGACATTTATCATCAACACTCATAATCACAATTCTCACAATGGTCACAATACCGCAATTTATTACCAACTAAGAATTTCTATTGTCATTTATTTAATTTTTGCATAATGCTACCATTCTGCCTCCCGAGACTAAGCAATGTCTCTATCTACATCTGCATTCTTGCATAAGGCTAACTTTCTACCTTCCGAGGTTAAGCTCTACCTCCCTTTGCATAAGGCTACTTTTCTGCCTTCCGAGACTAAGCACTGTCTCCATCTGCATCTGCATTCCTGTATAAGGCTACTTTTCTGCCTTTCAAGAATAAGCATTGTCTCCATCTGCATCTGCATTCTTGCATAAGGCTACCTTTCTGCCTTCCGAGGTTAAGCCCTACCTCCGTTTGCATTAGGCTACTTTTCTGCCTTCCGAGACTAAGCATTGTCTCCATCTGCATCTGCATTTTGCATAAGGCTACCCTTATGCCTTCCGAGACTAAGCACTGTCTCCATCTGCATTTCTGTATTTTGTATAAGGCTACCCTTCCGCCTTCCGAGGTTGAGCTCTACCTCCCTTTGCATAAGGCTACTTTTCTGCCTTCCGAGGCTAAGCTCTGCCTCCAATTTACTTTTTCATCAAGACTAAGCACTGTCTCCATCTGCATCTGCATTTTGCATAAGGCTACTTTTCTGCCTTCCGAGGCTAAGCTCTGCCTCCAATTTACTTTTTCATCAAGACTAAGCACTGTCTCAAGCACTGTTTATTTCGCTTTTCATTCGGGCTAAGCTATGCCTTTAGATTCGCAAGACTAAGCTTTGTCTTGTAAGCATTGCATCTTTATGGGCTGAAATATCGCCAATTTATCCAAAGGCGTCATCGTTCGGAGGCACCATCGTCATAGCTCTAGAACACCATGTCATGGCCTGAGGACCTCTTTCAATTTTGCATATCATTATTCAAAGGCGTCATGGTTCAGAGGTACCATCCTCATGGCTTGAGAACATCATTTCATGGCCTGCGAATCATGCGATCAAGCGATCCATGGCCCAGGACGTCATCCTTAACCGTCCGAAGACAGCATTTATGGTCCGACGGGAACTTGCATCATGTTTACATTTATGCACAATATATGCCTCCATTGCTTATTGGCAGCTAATCCAGCAAGCAACGACTATCCTAGCAGGAGCAGTCATGCTCCAGTTCTCACAATCATCCTCGTAAATCGTCTATTCATTCCACTCTTTATGCTTCGTCGATGACTTCTGAACTACATACATCCTAATTCATGTAAAATCAGGGATATGTAGGCAACTCAGAAACCAGAGTGCGGCCTAAATCTCTTCAAACCATTTCGCTCGATTAAAATTGGCCATCATATCTTTACCCGACAACTCTTTCATCCTTCCCGGGTAAAGAGGGGCAGTTGTTGATACCCAGTTTTTTCTCACTTTATTTTTAAACTTGTATATATGCCTTCAAAATAAGTTTTTATAATGATTGGCATTTTTCTATAATTTTCCCGCATTTTTATTAATTTATCTAGTATTTTTATCTCCAATAATTACTCATAAATTTGCATTACAAATGATTTCAAAACATGTATTGGTTTAATATATGTTTTTAGGTCCTATTAAGGCCAAATTATTTCACAAATTAGCCTAATTAGCATTATTTGGCTATAGTTGCAATGACTTTGCAATTATAGCCTAATCATACATTTTGTGCTATTTTTACTCGATAATCAGTCATTTTATATTTTAATAACTAATTAATCACTTTAATTTCATCTATTTAGCCTTAATTTCATTTTATATAATTATTGGCCATTTTTATTAATTATTTAGACAATTTTTATGGGTATTTAACATTTAGCCACTTTAATTTTGATTTTAATCCAATTAAAAGTGAACCCCTTAACCCAATTAATACCCAGCCCAATCCTCAAATTATACCCGGCCCAACCCCCTTTTAATCTGAGCCGTTGATTAATTCAAATCAACGGCCCAGATTAGAACCTACCATAATTAACCCCCCTAAGACTACCCCCTTCTAATTCCCCCTCCGTTCATTTTCCCAACCGTCTCTCTCTCTCTCTCTCTCTCTCTCTCTCTCTTTCTGAGACTCTCTCTAGAACCTTCCCTCCCTTTGAGCTCTGTCTCCCCTTCTCCGGCCACCTCCCCTGCCGAAAACTATGGGGTTCTCACCTCTCCTCGACCCTATGGCTCCGCCTTTCATGTCTATGTCACCGATGGAGGATTTCAAGCGACCCTGAGGCAAACACTCCCATCTCCGGTCTCATGCCATGTTTTCCGGCCTCCTATGGCCGTTCGAGTAAGGTCCTTGCATTTTCCGGCCAAAACGCCAGTAATATCTAAGCCTCTTCTCCTTTTTGGGTTTTCTCTGGAAACCCTAGCTTTAAATCGTCCGATCGTTTTAGATCTGTGACGGATCTAAGACTCTTTTAATGTTTTCATATGTTTTCCTCGAAAAAATCATTGTTTTTCAAACGGTTTCCTCACTATGAAGTTACGGTTTCTTGACCCCCTTTTAAAAAACGGCTTTTCTTTTAATTCTTAGTGATTTCTACTGAGTTTTGAGCGATTCTCTTATATTTTCTTATTTTCTGAGTTATTATGCTAAAAAGCCCTAATTTTCTAGTCCGTCTTTGATTATGTGTTTATGTGTGCTCGTTTCTTGTGAAACTATCCACGTATTCTTTGTGATTCTCGCTTTAGTTTGTTGTTAGGATTTTAATGTCCTACTGTTTCTGTGATTTTCTTGCTTAGGGTTCTCTAATTTTCGTGCCTCTATGTGTTTAATAAGCCTGATTAATCATAGTTTACCTAATGCTTTGATGATTCTGTGCATCTCTTCGGATTTATGATTTTGTGTATGTTTTCCTTAGAAGCTTTTTACTTATTTTGAATTACTCCCTTATTTGTGAGATGCTTTCCTTAATTAGAACTAATTCCTTATGATTTTAGTCCCGTCCGTGATTCTTTGACTATTTTTCATAATTAATTTGTATTTTTACCATATTCATGCGCATAAATATGCTTTCAAATATTCAGTATATGTTTTCCTTACTTGAAATATTATTTATTTGGCCTTTATTACATGTTACGTAATTTACTACTCCTATTAGGGTAAAATCAGTCTTAGTGATTCTTTCCTTATTTAATATAACTTGTACTCGTTTGAACTGGAACTCCCTAATTAAAGGGAGTCCGGCCCTGTGATTAATTCCAATTGGTACTGTTTCTATAATTATGTTAATTCAGTACTTGTTACCTTATTCTCTACTCGTTTTCAAAAGCTATAAATACTATTTCTATAACATGAACAACAGACACAGACACACTTATTGTTCTCTCTTACTCTCCTACACACACACTCTTGCTTCTCTTATTGACTACTTGCTACGCTGTTAGCTGAAAGCTAAGACTGAGTAACTCTACCGTTCTATTTGCACTACTTCTCTACTGTTCTATTGCTCTATACATTGCTGTTCTATTACCCTGCACACTACTGCTCTACTTCTCTGAATTCATTCTCCCATTTTGACTGGTCTGTCATCTATTTGATTTACAACATTCAAACAACATGTTTCTATTCGTATTGCACTTCCTTTTATTTCTCTTATGCTTCTACTTATGGTTCTGCTGTTTACCTTGCAATTAGCATGCCTATCCACTAGTTCATTGATGGGATTATCCCTTCCCTATTTCAGCGTGTCTACTGCTTTTCTTACTTGTTTACAACAATTATGCCTTACCCCTGAACCCAGTACACTATAAGCATGTACCCTTGTAATCCTAGCACCCCTCAATCTAATGTTGTTAAGTTCCTGGCATGAACACTTTGTGATAAAATGTGTTGTGACTATTTAAATCCTATAATACTTTTCTCTGATGTCCACCTGTGTGAAAATATACTCTTACATGTGAACTACTTGTCCTCAATCCCCTTTCCCCTATTCATGTTTGCTCCCCTGAACTATGTGTACTATTCTGGTTCTGAGATTGTCCTGCTCACCTTCTTTCAAAACTGTTTTGAATGTGAGTTAAAATGTTCTATTATTTTCTTTCAAGAGCTGATTCTAGATGGATCATTTGCAAACTAATTTTTCTCAATTCAACTATTTCAGAGCTATGTCCAGCACTCTCACATACTCTTAGAAGTCTAGGTTCTGCCCCCTTAATGTGTGACTGCTTAGAGACCCTTATGAGCTCCCTCTGAACTCTAACACATTAAGGCTTGCTCTTCCACACTGCACTTACTAAATTCTGGTTATGAATATAGGTGTGAGCACTGCCCCATCCCTTGAGATCCTTAGGGAACTTTGACACACCTGGATCATTTGAAAGGTTGTGAACCAATGGGAATGAGGCATTCTGGAGATTCTGGGCCTATCAGTAGGCTCCCTATAGTATTACGTCTTATTTTCTTTTTTCAATTATGTAATTTATGCCAATGGTCTGTAATAATTATTTATAAACAACTCTGGGGCTAGATAGTGAAATGAGAAGGGCAATATGCATGATGTAGTTTATTAAAAGGTAGATACCATGCTCCTAGGTTTACATCCTCTATCTGTGTAACAGAATTCATGCTTAGGATTGATGTATGCAAGCATATCATGCATTAGACATCCTGCTCCTTAGGTCCATGTTTATTGTTTAGCATCTCATTTGGTATCATCACTTATCACTTAGAAAATCATGCTCTATGATTAAACGTTATTATTAACCTGCTATTCATGTAAACCAGGTCTAATATTGCTGTAATATTGTGGTACACTTAGAAATCCTGCCTAGGGTAACAATATTCTAATAAACAGGTCACTCTCATACTTGCTACATATTCTGAAAGCATTTTCAAATACTGTAAGTTTATACATTTAGAAAATGCTGCCTAGGAATTCTGCATACAACCCATTCCGCATCTCTATATGTGCATATTAGACATCATATTTTAGGATCTCATTCAACACCTAGTTTAACTACTAATGCATGAAAAAGTGCTAACAAATAGTCTCCCCATGTTTTCATGACTGGTAATAATTCTGCAATTTCCTAATTACAACATATCAAGGTAAAACAACTCGCAACAACTCCTCAAATAAATCTGGTAACTACTGAACCTTGTTCCCACGCCTAGGCAAGCCTTAGGTGGTTAAAATTACTAAGTTGGAAATATGCCTTTTCTATGTACCCTGCCTAACTGTCAACAGGTTTAAAAATCAGTGGGCAAAACTGATTAGGACTTCCTCTCTGAGTTATGAAATAAATCCGCCTCTTTGTTATCTTTAAATCCTTAGATACCATGCTTTAGGATCTGAATTAAAAGCTAAGAACTTAACCGTGTTTGAGTCATGCTGCTTATGTGCATTATCTGTGGAGGTACCTGAGTCTTTTTCTGTTTATATGTTTATCCCCTTAATTGCAGTCCTATATGTTCTTATTTGTCGCTTTGTATTTTTCCTTTAAACCTGAGGGTCTGCCTAGAACATCCCCCATATGATAGAATTCATAAAATCCTCCAAGGGCTATTAGGAAGGGACGGGTAACAACATGCAATAGATGTCGTTGACCAACACTCGCTCTAATTACCTTTAGAGGGTAGGAAAATGTAGATATGGATATGATGACCAGTGCGCTAATACCACGTGTAGCCTCTCTTCGAGGAGTGACATACCGGTTATTGCATTGATGTGATCCATATTACAAACAAACCTAGGATATCCCCCGTGCATGTTTAGAATATAATATTTTCAAAATCTACTTAGATTTTAAACATTTTCAAACTTAGTAACACATGTGTGCTTAGACTGCGAATCCTTCCAAACCCTCTACTATTTTAAAACATCAATTGCTTACTTGCTAATTGTACAACTTCACAAAGTTGTTTGGTCGGGAACCACAGTTGTGCATTCTGAGGGGTGCCTAACACCTTCCCATTGGGATAATTTCAAGCCCTTACCCTATCTCTAGTTATCAAACTTGTTTGTAAATGAACCCCCCCAATAGGTGCCCTAATGCACTTTAACTTGTTAGGTGGCGACTCTTCGAAACTTGAAAACCCCTTTCCCAAAAGGAAAACGAGTTGTCCCAACCAATGTCAAAACCCTTGACCGGCCCCAAAAGGAGTTTGGAAAAAGGGGGCGCGACAAATTTCACTTTCCCTCTAAAAAAATAACATGTCTCTTCTGCATCAAATTTTAATTGGTATTTGATAGGTGAGGTTTAAGTACTATAGAGCTCAAAGTTGCACTTTGTAAAGCATTTGCTTAATTCTTGTTTCAGTTTTGCTTCTTGATTGAATTCTGGATTGAATTGAGTGTTGCTTCGACTATCTGCTGCTAAGAAGATTGTTGGATTGAAGAATCAAACTGTTTTTACTAAGCTTCAGTAGGTAGTTGTTGAAGTTTGGGTTCTAATCTATTTGATTGAAATGTTCATATTTTAGCTTAGTTGTTTTTTCTTATAGATGTTAGGTGAGAGAATTGGCTACTCTAACAATGATGGAATGTTCAAGATGTTTTTTTCATATTATACTTTATCTTTTGACACAATTATTTTATAACTTCAGGTCATACCGTCTGATGTTGGATAATTTAGCGGGTGAAAGATTTCAAAATGATGAAAAGTTGCGGAAATCATTTGAAGTTCATCATTCGTCTGGATTAGTTATATAATGACATTATTTTAGTCTATACAACATATTTTTATGTTTTAAATTACTGCGATATCAATGTTTTTGATTAGTACTTCCTTTTATTTGTTAAGATTAATGAGATACATTATATTTTTTGAATTAATATTAATATACTTTATTATTTGAGTCATATTCTGTACGAATGTAGTAACTATTATTAATTGTGGCTAAACTATTTATAATTGATGTAAAACAATTGGCGTTAAAGATATTGAATTTTAGCGGCAATTTAGTTAAACATATTAGCCATTTGAATGGAAGCTAAAAGGGCAAACTACGATATATTCAGAAGGGATATTATGGGCATTTCAATTTCCACAAAATAATTACCATCAAAGATGCGAACTTTTAGTGGCAATTATTTTTATTTTAGCAGCTATAAAAAATAGATGCTAAAGAAGTATAATTAGCCGTTTGGATTGGATTTAGTAGCCATTATAATTGCCACAAATAATTGTCCTTAAAGATGCGATTTTTTAGCGGAATTATTTTGAATGTAGCCGCTATAATAATGGACGCTAAAGAAGTATAATTAGCCATTTTGATTGGATTTAGTAGCCATTATAATTGCCGCAAATAATAAAGATAATAATTTTTAGCGGCAATAAAACATACCGTTTACCAGCTTTTGTGAGAAAAGCCGCTAAAGGCTTAGCCAACCCCGGTTTCAGCGGCAAAATACTAATGGCCGGTAAAAGATATAGCATCTATTATTATTGCCGCTAAAGCCATTTTGTATTGCCGCTAAAGATCTTTTTTGTAGTAGTGCTATGATTTGAGTTCGTGGGATGTTGCTATTGAGTGCACGAGTTGCACAGGTCATGGATTTGGATTGTATTGATGCGTCATGTCATCAGAGTGGTCCTGTTGGATGAGAAGAGGTCATTGGGCCTAGAATAAATACTACCAGAGTTGACTATATCATGGTTGGAAGGAGGATATCAAAAGTTGGCTTAGAAATCTGCTATAATTCCTGTTGGAGAAAGGGGGAGCTCCGTGACTGGCTGATCGGACGAATGGTTGCTAGTTTCTACGTGTTTCTTTCATCATTGGCAGTATATGAAAGTGTTAGAGCGAGGCATTGCTTGACAAGAGGTTATGTACCGGTATTGATCTTGTAAATTATTCAGAAGTGGAAATTTGGTTCTAAGGTTTATGGGTCAGGTTGGATTTCAAAATTTCAACTGTGTTGTGCTATTGGACCTATATGGGATAGGGTGACGTGGGATACTCTCGTGTATGTGCATGGTAAGTTACACGACAATTTTGGTGGTTTTTGGAAAAACTCTAAGCACGTTCGAGGACGGACATATGTTTAAGTGGGGGAGAATGTGACGACTTGATCGGTCGTTCCGAGAGATTAGCCCTGTTTCCCATATTTATGCTTTATTATGTGTTGTTAAACTCTTTTATGTTGTGTTGGGACGGTTGGCTTGGGTTCGGAGTGATTGTGGAGAGAAATGAGACACGTAGTCTCTTAAGTTGGCTTTATAGTTAGAAAAGTCAACCAGAAGTTGACTTATAGGTAAATGACATCGGAATGTGAGTTTTATGGCTCGGATAGCTTCATTAGGTGATTTGGGACTTAGGAGTGTGTTCAAACTGTTTTTCGGTGGTCCGGAGTAGAATTAGGCTTGAATTGGTGAAATTGAGTTTTTGGCGCTTTCCGGTCGGCAGTGGAGAATTAGCTATCGGGGTCGAAATAGAATTCCGAAAGTTGGAGCAGGTCCGCAGTGTCATTTGAGACTTGTGTGCAAAATTTGTGGTCAATCGGACGTGATTTGATAGGTTTCTACATCAAATGTAGAAGTTTGAAGTTGAAAATTCTTAAGCTTGAATCATGAGTTGATTTTGTGTTTTGATGTTATTTTGGAGGATTTCGAGAGTTCGAATAAGTTCGGATGATGATATAAGACTTGTGGGTACCATTGGTTGAGGTCCCAAGGGCCTTGGGATGAGTTCCGATGGTTAACAGATGAGCTTTTGGCCTTAGAAGTCTGCTAGTGTTTGTTGTTATGTGTTTTCGCAGGTGTGGAGGGGTGGCCGTAGGTGCGGTCACCGCAGGTGCGTGATTTCCCTCGCAGGTGCAGAGAGGGGGAAGCTTGAGTGGAACCGCAGATACGGATGTAGGGGCCGCACCTGCGAGCCCGCAGGTGCGGTAGATGGTCCGCATATGCGAGAATGGGCCGGTTAATGAGAAATCACATGAGCGCACATGGGACCGCAAGTGCGATGAAAAGGCTGCAGGTGCGGCAATCGCTAGGCAGAACATATAAATACATGCCTTCGCGAATTTTTGGCTTATTTCATCAATTTGGCGTATGGGTTGGAGCTTGTGGGAGCGATTTGAAGAGGGAATTCAAGGGAACTTCGTGGAGGTAAGATTCTTGATCCTAAAACTCATTTTATGGTGATATTTGACTGATTAGACATGGAATTTATGGAAATTAGTGTTAAAATTGGGGGTTTAGGGATTAAGATTGGAGACTTTAAATTAAGGAATTGAAGGGTCGTTTGTGGTTGGATTTTGATGTATTTGGTATGTATGAACTTGTGAGAGTGTAAGGGGTCTAGTTTTGTGATTTTTATCGGAATCTGAGACGTGGGCTCGGGTGTCGGGTTTGGCCGATTTCGGGATTTTTGGTATAAATTGGTTACTTTCGAGTGGGCTTTGTTCCTTTAGCGTATTTTAATGATGTGAATCTATTTTTGAATAGATTCGAGGCGTGTTGAGGTCGAGTCGAGGGGTAAAGGCATCACATAGTAGTTTTTCGTCCGGCTTGAGGTATGTAATGACTATAAAACTTTTCCTCAGGGTATGAAACCCCGGACTTCGCATTGTATCACTATTTTGGAGTGGCGCACATGCTAGATGACGAGTGTGTGGGGAGCACTGTTGGGGGTTTGTGACTTGGTCCGTCCCGTAGAAACTATTAAGTTGCGTATTTGATTATAAATCATATGATATTTCATGTTTTAAAGATTTGTACTATGTTTTGGGCTGAATGTCGTATTTGGGCCTCGTGCCAAGTGTTTGGACCCCTTGGGGGCTTTTACTGCCATTCCACACTGTGTTGACTTATGATTTATACTCAGTCATATTATGTTTATCCGATTTCGTAACTCAGTCTTATTTATTCTATTTTGAGGTATAAAATGATATTTTGGGTCGATTACCCCGTTTTACTGATAAATCGAGTGGCTTTTTGAGAGGTTTCTGACTGAGTGAGGCTGAGGGCCTATGTTGTGAGGATATTATGGGATCAAGCTGCGCGCTGCATCATGTTACAATGTTTATGATGACTGAGCGAGACCGAGTTCCTGATTTGTGAGTATATGATATGAGATCGTGCTGCACGCCGCAACAAGTTATTGATAGGCCGAGTGCCAGAGTGATTGATGCCATGATTTGTCTTGTTATAGCACTTGGGCTAAAGGATCCGCTCTGGAGTCTGTACACCCCCAGTGACTGCAGGTACCTACTGAGTGTGAGTGGCGAGTGGCCAGTGCCGAGTGACGAGTGATTGGGAGGCATGAGTGACTGCGAGGTTGCCCGAGGGGCTAATACCGAGTGATTGTGAGGCATGATGAGCGACTGATTCTGAGTGATGTTATGCCCGAGGGGCGATTTATGAAATATGATTTTTCCAGAGACGCTATTTATGATTTCTATAATTTCTATATTAAATTATCTTGATTTCTATGGAAACTGTTAAAAGTTAAATTTTCAAAGGAATTTTACTGAAATCGACTTTCAAGTGTTACAAATTATCGTATCTATGAGTTTTGAAAGAAGAATTGTATTTACTGTGGATTGATGACTTGTTTATGTGTTTCGTAGTTCTCAGACATTATTTACTTTCATTACTAGTGAGTTGGCGTACTCACATTACTCCCTGCACCTTGTGTGTAGATTCAAGTGCTAGAGTGGAGTGAGCTGCTAGCCTGTCCAGGGATTTTCGGAGATTTTTGCAAGGTAGCTTCACGCGTCCACATCCCTGCTTTCTCCTTCTTATTTCTGTAGTAGTTGCACTACCTAGACTTATCTTGTAGTAGAGATATGGTGTGATATTTATGTATTTATTTAGATGCTCGTGACCTAGTGACTCCGGGATCTGGGGTTGAATTTAACATTCGGCATAACTTTATCCGTTTTAAAAATGATCAAATAGTACTTTTATGGATTATCAGTTTAGTAATGATATAAACGAAAGATTCTTTACATTTTGAGTATTAAATTGGCTGGCCTAGTTCCACTATAGGCACCATCATGACTAGTTTAGATTTGGGGTCGTGACAATATTGATATTGTTGATTGTTGGCAAATTGTAATGTATGGGCACTTGTGGTGCGAGTTATTATAGTTATGTGATATTGACATGCATGCGGCAGTATAAGACTTGGGGTTGATGTGTATGCGGCGGTATAAGGTGGATGTAATGTGCGTGTTGCTTATAGGGGAACTACGTATAGATACACGGCTTCATAAGGTGGGCTAAATTTCATGTAACTATTTTGGGAAAACGTTTTATCAAACCTATGTCAAATGTAAGGCTCACGTGGAGGTATAAGGAAAGTTTATGATCGAGATTGTGTACTATGAATGTCACGACCCAAAATCTATTAAGGTCGTAATGGCGCCGGACACCACTGTTGGGCAAGCCAATCATTTATTAGTTGAAATAAATTCCTGTTTTAACGTTTTCGAAATCGTTACTTTTCACTTTAATACGCAGTAACTAGATAGAAATCCATTAAGTAACACCAACAGTCTATTTTTCCAATTTAATAAAAATACAGCCCAAATACATCCTAGAACCCAGTGTCACAAGTACATGAGCAATTTCTAAGGATTTATACAATTATACAAAGCTTGTTCGAGATACAAATTGGAAAAGAGCTTTAAAAATATAGTACAAATACATATGAGGAAGACTCTGCCGGCTGCGGGTCGTCTCCGGATGATGCAACTCGTCTAAGTCTCCAAGCCAGCCACGTCGCTATGAAAGTACCTGTGCAATAAAAATGCACAGGAAGTGTAGTATGAGTACGAAAACAACGTGTACTCAGTAAGTATCCCGCCTAACCTCAGAGAGGTAGTGACGAGAGGTCAAATTAGACACTTGCTAAAAGTCGATTAACTATAATCAAGTGAGGTGCTAAGCATGAGTATCATAGGCAATTAAATAATGAGTAGAGATAAGAAATATCAACTTATTTCACATTTTGCACATAAATTCTTCTTCATTTTATCTGGCAACTCAAACTCCTTAGGCCAATAAACAAGTATAATTCACAGGAAAATAAGCAGCATTTACCATGCGCAAGAAAATGCCGAGGGTCGAACGGCGCAGACCAACAATAAAAACCTGTGCACTGCTGAGGGTCGAACGGCTCGAACCATAGATGCATCTATTTTCCCCGCTCGCGAATCGATCATGCAACGCGGTAAAAATAATAATAATAAGGCTAGCCTGCTCGCGAATCATACCTGCGACTCAGGTGCTCGTAGGTACACATATTCACATAATAAATCCATATTTTTATCAAGAAAACAGCTTCTCAAGAAAATAATAAGATTCTCTTTAGGTGAACATGAAGATAGTATTTAAATCATTTCTGAAAATTCATTTGCCAAATTTGAAAAGGTTTTAAATATCACTGATTCATCTGGAACACAATTATGCAAGGAAGGATACATTCTCTTCTCAAATGATTAAGGAAAATAAGTTCTGATCTTTTTAAGTATTCTATCACTAACTCGATAATATCACCAGGCTAATGTCATTGATAAATTCACAAGTACAACAGGTAAGGCATGCTTGTGGGTCCTAGACTACCCGGACATGGCATAACAGTAGCTACGCACGGACTCCCGTCACCTCGTGGGTACGTAGCCCCCCACAAATAGTAACACATATTTAATTAGTTCACCTAGAGGGACGATTCCCCCTCACAAGGTTAGAAAGGAGACTTACCTCGCTCCGAAACTTCATAACCGACTTCTAAGCCCTCCCGAAGACTCCAATTTGATGCACAACGCCCCAAAACTACCAAATAACGGGCAAAGCAATGAAAATTCACTCTAATACTTGTAACAAATTCAAATTATATAACTTCCCAACTCCGCTCAATGAAATAACCAAAATGCCCTCGGGACCACGTGCCTGAGTTCCAAAATTTCCTCGAAGATAAACTTTACCCATAGTTTTACTAGTTCAAATATTCATGCTCAATTCGTGGCTAAAATCCAAATTACCCGATTTCTAGGTTTCCTTCAAAATTCCCAAATTTTTCCCCTTAATTTCTCATATCTATTCCATGTAATGATCTTGTATTTAACTCAAAAACGTGAAGAAATTACTTACCTTGTGATCCTTGACGAAAATCTCTCCTTGAAGCTCCTCAAACTTGCCCATACCAAATGAAAATTGAAGAAGAAATGTCCAACTTCCCGTTTTAAAAACATTCTGCCCAGGCCGATATCCGCACCTGCGACCAACCTCTCGCACCTGCGATTCCGCAGGTGCGCCCAAAAACCCGCACCTGCGGCCTCCTCAGCCCCCAACCAAAACTCACACCTGCGCCCCATGTCCGCATATGCGCCTCCGCAGGTGCGGAATTTACATTGCACCTGCGGTCCCAACCAAGCCACAAAGATCTCGCACCTGCGGCGCCTAAGGCCGCACCTGCGGGCAAAGCCTCGCAGGTGCGGTCACACCAGATGAAAGCAACTTCAGCTTTCTTAAACTTCAAATATTGATCTGTTATCACCCGGAATCCCCACGAGACCCCCGAGACCCAGTCCAATCACACCAACCTGTCCCAAAACATGACACGGACTTGCTCGAGGCCTCAAATCATATCAAACAACATCAAAACGACGAATCGCTCTCCAATCCAAATCTTTAAGAACTTAGAATTTCAAACTTCTACATTCGACGCCTAAACCCATCAAATCATATCCGATTGACCCCAAATTTTGCACACAAGTCATACTCGACATTACAGACCTGCTAAAACTTTCGAAATTGCCTTCCGACCCCGATATCAAAATTTCCACTTCCTGTCGAATTCTTCAAAACCTTCAAATTTCTATCTCTATCCAAATGACTTCAAAATGACCTCCGGACATCCGAATTCACTTCCGATCGCGCTCCCAACTCCAGAATCACCCTACGAAGCTATTCCCAGGCTCGAAATCCCAAACGTACATCAATAACACTGAAATGCCTTCCAACCCAAATTTATGAAATTCTTCTAACATGATCACATCCACATTATAGATGGAGAATACGAACCCTTGAAAACGTATTTTCCCGATGAAGAGGTATCATTCATAGGAGAAGACATTGCAGAATCCTATGATGGTTGGAGAATGTTCTTCGATGAAGCAGCAAATTTTAAAGGAGTCGGCATTGGAGCTGTCCTGATATCGGAAATTGGTCAGCATAATCCGGTATCTGCTACAATCAGATTCCCTTGCACCAACAATATGGTAGAATATGAAGCCTGCATCTTAGGGCTCAATATGGCCATTGACATGAATGTTCAAGAGCTGCTAGTGATTGGTGATTTAGACTTGGTTATACATCAGGTACAAGGAGAATGGGCTAGTAAGAATTCCAAGATACTACCGTATCTACACCACGTGCAGGAATTGAGAAAGAGGTTCATGAAGATAGAATTGTGGCACGTCCCCAGAATTCAAAACGAGTTCGCCGATGCATTGGCCACTCTATCATCTATGATTCAGCATCCAGATAAGAAAACTATGGTTCCACGACATCAAGGAGTACTTGACAAAAGGAGAGTACCCAGAGCCTGCAAATCACACTCGAAAACGCACACTCCGGAGGTTGTCCAACAAATTCTTTCACAGTGGAAGAATCCCATATAGGAGGACTCCCGATTTGGGATTATTGAGATTTGTCGATGCAAAGGAAGCCTCCAAATTACTTGAGGAGATACATGCTGGGACTTGCGGCCCACATATGAATGGTTTTGTCTTGGCTAAGAAAATACTCAGAGACGGTTAATTCTGGATGACTATGGAGACGGACTACATCTAGTATGTCCATAAATGCTACAGGTGTCAGGTACACGCAGATATGATAAAGGTACCTCCAAACGAGCTCAATGCAACAAGCTCACCTTGGCCGTTTTCCTCCTAGGGAATGGACGTCATTGGACCTATCGAGCCTACCGCCTCCAACGGACACAGGTTCATCCTGGTAGCAATTGATTATTTCACTAAATCGATCGAAGTAGCATCCTACAAAGCGGTGACTAAGAAAGTCGTGGCAGATTTTGTCCGCGACCGTATTGTTTGTCGATTCGGAGTTACAAAATCAATCATCACCGACAATGGTTCCAATATCAACAATGACCTGATGAAAACTGTGTGAGACCTTCAAAATCAAACATAAGAATTCCACAACATACAGACCTCAAATGAATGGAGTTGTAGAAGCCGCCAACAAGAACGTCAAGAAGATATTGAGGAAAATGACAGAGAAGCACAAACAGTGGCATGAAAAGATATCATTTGCTTTACTGGGATACCGCACCACATTCCGCACGTCAACCGGAGCAACCCCTTATATGCTAGTGTATGGTACAGAAGTTGTCATTCCCGTTGAGGTAGAAATTCCATCATTAAGAATCATACAAGAAACTGAGCTCAATAATGCAGAATGAGTAGAGAGCCGTTATGAGCAACTGGCCCTCATAGATGGAAAAAGGATGAATGCAATATGTCACGGGCAACTCAATTAGAATAGAATGACCCGGGCTTTCAACAAAAGAGTCAAGCATACACAATTCACACCAGGGCAGCTGGTGTTAAAGAAGATCTTTCCACATCAAGATGAAGCCAAAGGGAAATTCTCTCCCAACTGGCAAGGTCCGTTTATGTTTCACCGAGTGTTGATAGGAGGAGCACTTATGCTTGCAGAAATGGACGGAGAAGTCTGGCCGAAGCCAATCAATTCAGATACAGGCAAACGCTATTATGTGTAAACCTTTATGCTTTTACCAAAGATGCAAATAGAACTACGCCTGACCTGATTCCTGTTTAAGAGGGGATACATAGGCAGCCCTATGGGTTTGGTCACAATTCAATAAAAAATTATTTTTCCCCACAATTGGAAACTGGGCAGAATTTTGAGGAGGACCCTCAAAATTCAAAAGCAAGTTCGACCGATCGCCGCATGTGCAACAGTTAGGAACCTCAACCCATCAAACTGGGGCAAAATTTTGAGGAGGACCCTCAAAATTCCGTAGCAGGAGAGGTTACAATATCTTGAACTGCGTCACGGTCGTCGATTCATGTAAAACTATTTTAAATTATATGTTTGTACTATATTTTCACAAAATCATGCATATTCTTGAAATAGGTTTGTTTAGAAAACGCTACCCCAATGATACAGACAGTATCATCAGACCAAGCAATACAAGTCAAGCAAAGTTAGCAGGGATACAAACCAACCTTCCCCATTTACATAATTCACGATTTTTCTTTGGATGCAGGCACTAAGATTGCAAAAGCTCAAAACATATTGTCCGCCCAAAGGACAAACATTGTTCAAAGATACGATTCTCAAAGCCGTCGCACTTGCCGACATTTATTATCAGCACAAACAAACAATTCTCCGTAGTCACAATGCTCACAACAATTACAATACCGCGATCTACGATCATCTAAGAAACTCTCCTATCATTTGTTATTTTATTTTCTGCATAAGGCTACCTTTCTGCCTTCCACTTGCATAAGGCTACCTTACCTCCTTCCGAGACTAAGCTATGTCTCCATCTGCATCTGCATAAGGCTACCTTTCTGCCTTTCGATACTAAGCTCTGTCTCCATCTGCATGAGGTTAAGCACTACCTCCATCTACATAAGGCTACCTTTCTGCCTTCCGAGACTAAGCTCTGTGTCCATCTGCCAGAGGTTAAGCTCTACCTCCATCTCCATAAGGCTACCTTTCTGCCTTCCACTTGCATAAGGCTACCTTTCTGCCTTCCACTTGTAGAAGGCTACCTTTCTGCCTTCCGATACTAAGCTCTGTCTCCATCTGCATGAGGTTAAGCTCTACCTCCATCTGCATAAGGCTACCTTTCTACCTTCCACTTGCATAAGGCTACCTTTCTGCATTCCACTTGCATAAGGCTACCTTTCTGCCTTCCACTTGCAAAAGGCTACCTTTATGCCTTCCGAGACTAAGCTCTGTCTCCATCTACATGAGGTTAAGCTCTACCTCCATCTGCATAAGGCTACCTTTCTACCTTCCACTTGCATAAGGCTACCTTTCTGCCTTCCACTTGCAAAAGGCTACCTTTATGCCTTCCGAGACTAAGCTCTGTCTCCATCTACATGAGGTTAAGCTCTACCTCCATCTGCATAAGGCTACCTTTCTGCCTTCGACTTGCATAAGGCTACCTTTCTGCCTTCAACTTGCATAAGGCTACCTTTCTGCCTTCCGAGACTAAGCTCTTTCTCCATCTGCATGAGGTTAATCTCTACCTCCATCTGCATAAGTCTACCTTTCTGCCTTCCACTTGCATAAGGCTACCTTTCTGCCTTCCACTTGCATAAGGCTACCTTTCTTCCTTTTACCTGCATGAGGCTAAGCGCTGCCTCCAATTTACTTTTTCATCGAGACTAAGCGATGTCTCAAGCAGTATTTACTTCGCTTTTCTTTCGGGCTAATCTCTGCCCTTCAATTCGCAAGACTAAGCTCTGTCTTGTCAGCATCATATTACTGCATTTCATGGGCTGAAATATCGCCAACCCGTCCAAAGGCGTCATAGTTCGGAGGCACCATCTTCATGGCCCGAGAACACCATGTCATGGTTTGAGGATCTCCCTCAACTTTGCATATCATTATTCAAAGGCGTCATCGTTCGGAGGAACCATCTTCATGGCCCGAGAAGATCATTTCATGTCCTGCGAATCCCTCACCAAACAATTCATGGACCAGGACGTCATGGTCTGAGGACGTCATCCTTAACCGTCCGAAGACAACATTAATATTCCGACGGGAACTTGCATCATGTTTAAATTTTCGCACAATATGCACTTGTATTATTTTATTTGCAGGCAACCGGCATGCGACGACTATTCCAGCAGGAGCGGTTCCGCTCCTGTTCTCCTAACCACTCCCGTAAACCATCCACTCATCCAGCCCTATATGTTGCATCCGTTCTTGTAATAACTTCATCAGTATACCTCACCGATGACTCCTGAACTACATACGGCCTGATACCTATAAAACCAGGGATATGTAGGCAACTCAGAAGCTAGGGTGCGGCCTAAATCTTTTCAAACCATTTTGCTCGGTCAAAATTGGCCATCATATCTTTACCCGACATCTCTTTCATCCTTCTCGGGTAAAGAGGGGCAGCTATTGATACCCAATGTTTCCTCAAACTATTTTAATTTTGCATATATACCTTAAAATTCAGGTCTTTATAACAATTGGTATTTTTCTATAATTTTCCCATATTTTTATTAATTTGTTGTTATTTTTATTTATCCAGTATTTTTATATCTAAAAAATGATTATAAATTGCATTACAAATGATTTCAAAATTATTTCTTGATTCAATATATCATTTTGGTCCTATTAAGACCAAACTATTTCACAATAAGCCAAACTGACACTATATCACTATAATTGCAGTAACTTTGTAATTATATCCTAATCACATGTTTTATGCTATTTTTACTCAATAACTAGTCATTTATATTTTAAATACTGATTAACAATTTTAATTCACTCTATTAAGCATCAATTTCTTTTTTTTAATTATTAGCCATTTTTATAAATTATTCATCTATTTTAATAGGTACTTAACAATTAGCCACTTTTATGTTTAATTCTAGTCTAATTAATCCGGACCCCTAATCCAATTGAGTAGCCCAGTTACCCAGCCCAAACCTAAATCCTACCCGACCCAAACCTAAATCCTACCCGGCCCAATCTCTCACTCAATCTGAATCGTTGATTAATTCAAATCAACGGTCCAGATCCCATCTTTCCATAATTAATCCCTAATGACTATCCCCCCCCCCCAGTCTAATTTCCCCCCTCTCATTTTCTCGACTGTCTCTCTAAGTTCTCTCATCTCTCTCTCTAAACCCTTCATCTACTGAGCCCTATCTCTCCCTTCTCCGGCCACCTCCTCGCCGGAAACCATGGAGGTTCCACCTCTCACCAGCCTTATGGCTCCATCCTTCACACTTATGTCACCGTTTTGAGTCTCTCAAGTGACCGAGAGGCGGTTCACTCCCATATACGGTCTCATGCCATCTTTCCGGCCGTCTATGATCGTTCGAGTAAGATCTTTACAACTTCCAGCCAAAGGTCGGTAATATTTGGGTTTTTCTCTCCTTCTATGGGTTTTCTCTGGAAACATGGACTTTAAAATCTTCCGATCTTTCTAGATCTGTAACAGATCTATGTGTATCTTAAAGTTTTCACATGTTTTCCTCAAACAATCTCTTCGTTTTCAAACAATTTCCTCACTTTCAAGACTAGGGTTTCGAAACCTTTTTGCAAAATTATTTCTTTCTAATTTTTTGGCACTACCTTACGATTTTAGCATGTTTAAACATCACCTGAGCTTTTCCATTTTGTTCGATTCATTTTGTTAAAAAGCCCTAATACTTCTGGGTTCGATTTGACGTTTGAGTCTGTTTGAGATGTGTTTGCGTGTCTCTCATGAACCTTCTAGGTTTTCATGTGTGGTCTATGTATTCTTGTACCTCCTGCTCTAATTTGTTGTTAGGTTTTCTGATTCTCTACTGTTTCTCTAACTATTTTCTTAGGGTTTCTCTGATTTTTGTTCAACATGTGCCATTTATCATTTAATAGGCTTGATTGTTTGTTGTATAGATTCTTTTTACATAATACTCTCTACTGGTTCTGTGTATTCTGCTTAGAGCTGTGATATTCTCCTTAAAGCTGTGATTTTGTGTATTTTCCTTAGAACTCTTTACTGATTTTAGAATTACTTCCTTACTTGTGTGATACTTCCCTTAATTAGCGTTGATTCCCTGTGATTTTAATCTCATTCGTGATTCTTTTGACTAATTTCCAGAATTAATATTGTACTCTGCCTTATTTTATGCGCACAAATATGATGTCAGCTACTTAACATATACTTTCCTTAATTGTGTATTATGTACTTAGACCTAATTGCATGCCATATACTTTACCACTCCTATTATTGTAAATATCAGTGTTATAATTGATTCTTTTCCTTGTTTAGTACAACTTGTGTCCGTTTAAACCATGACTCCCTAATTAAGGGAGTCCGGGTCATAATTGATTCTGATTATGATCATTTCCATAACTATGCTAAATTAGTACTTGTTACCTTACTTCTCTGCATGTTTTAAACTATAAATACCTCTACTCTCTCATTAACTGAAGAAGACGAACACACTGTTCTGAAATCTCTCTCACACACATATACGTTCTCTCTTGTTATTCTTGCTGGTTACTTGCTATTCTCAGCCGGCTGCAAGCCAAGACCGAGTAATTATACACTCTGTTTTACTCCTATTTACTTATTCTCTCTTAACTAGTATGTTTTCAGTTTAAGTTTAAAGCTTCCAAAATAATATGTTTCAGTTTGTATTGCAATTCCTTTTTTTTCTAATATGTTTTTACTTATGGTTCTATTGTTTACCTTGCAATTAGCATGCCTATTTACTAGTATACCAATGTGATTACTCTTTCCCCTTTAGTTTCAGCATGTTTTACTGCCTTCTTATATGTTTACTAGGACCATGCCTTACCCCTGATCCCCAGCATACTATAAGCATGTATTTGTGTCACTTAGTTACATGTAATTCTGAACATATTTTGTACTCATGAACCCTTCCCCTGGACCTATGTGTAACTCTGTTTGTTATGTATTTCCTCTTTGGTATCCTCAATCTAATTCTGTTAAGTTTCTGGCCTCAACATCTTTATGAAAATTATTCAGTAGGCTCCCTATAATATAACTTCTTCTTTTCTTATTTCAATTATGTAATTTGTGCAAATGGTTTGTAATAATTATTGTAAATAACTCTGGGGATGGATAGTAAAAAGGGGGAGGGGAAATTATGCATGCTTTATCTATTAAAATGGTAGAAAACATGATTAGGTTTATATTCCTATGTGTGCAATAGAGACCATGCTCAGGATTCATGCATGCATTAGAGATCATGTCTCATAGGACTTATTCTTACTCTTTTCAGCATGTTCATCTTACTGTCATTTAGAAGAATCTAGATAAAAATGGCATTTTCTACAAATCATGCCCTAAGCTTCCATATACGCCTAGAGATCCTGTTTTAGGCTAAACAACATTAATAAACATGTTATTTTGCATCTCCTGAAACCGTGTTTTAACATTGCAATATTGTACACTTAGAGATCCTGTTTTAGGCTAAACAACATTAATAAACATGTTATTTTGCATCTCCTGAAACCGTGTTTTAACATTGCAATATTGTACACTTAGAGATCCTGTTTTAGGATAAAACAACACTAATAAACAGGTTGTCTTCAAATCTCTCTGAAAGTATGTTTAAACGATGTACACTTATGCATTTAGAGACCATGCTTAGGTTCTGCATATACATCAATATGCATATATGTGGATTAGATATCATGTTCTTAGGACTGCTTTTTAATACACCTAGTCTAACCACTGATGAATGAAAAGGAATAAAACAGTTTCACTTAATTCTCGCAACCAACTGGTAGTAACTTCTGAACTCTGAACATTTAGACATCATGCTTAGGTAAATCCAAACAGTCATTTCTTAAAGGTAATCCTGGTATATTGTCTCATGCCTAGGCAAGCCTTAGGTAATCAACCTTCATAAAACTGAAAGAACCGTCCCTTTGTGTTTACTGCATAAATTCTTAACAGGTTAAAAAATTAGTAGGTAAACTGATTAGGACCTTTCTGAGTCATACAACAAATCTGCTATCTGTTTATATTCTGAAATCACCTAGATGTCATGCATTAGGATTTTGAAGCTAAATATTGACCTTAACTGTGTTTGAGGCGTGCTGCCTATTTGCCTTATTTGTGGAGGTATACTTGAGCCTTTCACCTTCTTTTCTATGCTCCCCCTAATTGCAGTCCTATTTGTTTTATCTGTCGCCTTAGTATTTTGCCTTTGAACCCAGGGGCCTGCCTAGAACCTCCCTCATAAGATAGAAGTCCTAAAATCCTCCAGGACTATAGGAAGAGACGGGTAATAGCACGCAATAGAGGTCGCCGACCAAACACTCGTTTAATTACATTTACGAGGTGGGAAGGGTAGATATGGATACGATGACCGGTGCACTAATACCACGTGTAGCCCCTCTTTGAGGAGTGACATACCGGGTATTGCATTGATGTGATCCATATGAAACTAACCTAGGACATCCCTTATTCCCCATATGCATGTTTAGATTATAACTCTCTCAAACTCTTACTTGGTTGTTAAATATTTTCAAACTCACTAACATATGTGTGCTTAGACTGCGAACCTTTCAAAACTATTTACTTTTCCTAAACATTAGTTGCCTATTTGCTATCTATACAAATTCACAAAAGTTGTTTGGCCGGGAACCACAATTGTGGATTCTGAGGGGTGCCTAACACCTTCCCCTAAGAATAATTTCAAGCTCTTACCCTATCTCTGGTTACCAAATCTTGTCCTTAAATAAAATAGGTTCCCTAACGCACCTTGACTCATTAGGTGGCGACTCTTCCAATCTTGCATACCCCTTTCCCAAAAGGAAACGAGTTGTACCAATAATGTCAAAGACCCTTGACCGACCCCGAAAGGAATTTGGAAAAAGGGGGCGCGACAACAACCCTAGTAAACATCTAGCTACTCATGCTTGAAATTGAAGAAAAAGAAGAAAACAAATAATAATTAAACTAATATTGCAAGATTAAAAATGACAAAATCCAAGTTAAAATAGCTCAAAATATGAAAAACTACTAAAAGAAGTAAAAGGAAATGGCTACTATAGCAGCTGATGTCAAAAGTTAATCTAAAATTATGAAACTTGTCTATTTATACAGGGCTGGAAATTTCTGACAAAAATGAACCTCTGGAGGTTCTGCGGCTGCACAATCCCCTGTGCGGTCCGCACCTTTCTTCAACTTGTCAGGACTGGAAGTCTACGACCGCGTGACACTCTTTCTGCGGTCCGTACTTTTACATGGGAGGATGCACTTTATCTTCTGCGGTCCGCACTTTTACTCTTGCGGCCACAAAATTCATGTGCGGTCCACACTTTTGATGGACTTGAAAATTCTCTAAACATTTCTCCAGGCCCAGCTTTTGCGGCCCAACAGTTCATGTGCGGACCACACTTTGCACCAAACTCTGTTGGCTTTTCTTTCATCATCTGCGACTGTAGATGATATTATGCGGTCCGCACTTTTAGTTCAGATTACTCCTTTTTGAGTTGGATTTCATCTCGGGAGTTTATCTTCCAATATTCCTACAATTAAGCCCATTTCATCAGTTTTCAGGAACACAATTAAACGCTTTTGGACTAAAACAAAAGCAAAAGGGTGCTAATAAGTATTCAAAATCCCCATTTATCAGCATGACGTCCGATAAGGATATCGATTTTGATATTGACTTGTTGCCAGGCACTCAACCCTTTTCTATCCCACCATATCATATGGCCCCAACGGAGCTGAAGAAGCTAAATGAACAGTTGCTAGAGTTTCTTGATAAGGGTTTCATTCGTCCCAGTTTTCGCCTTGGGTGCTTCTGTCTTGTTTGTGAAGAAGAAAGATGGTTATATGCATATGTGTAATGATTATTGCCAGTTGAACAAGGATACATTGAAGATAAGGTATCCATTTCCATGCATTGATAACTTATTTGATCAACTACAGGGCGCTGGGGTATTCTCAAGGATTAATTTGCGGTCAAGTTATCATCAGTTGAAGATTCGGGATCCGGATATTTACTGCCGTTAAGAATCGGTATTGTCACTACTAGTTCCTTGATGTCATTTGGGATGACTAACGCCCCAACAACATTTATTCACCTGATGAACAATGTATTCCAACATTATCTTGATTCATTCATCATTATATTTATTGATGACATCTTGGTGTACTCCCGTAGTCAAGAAGATCATGAGCGGCAACTGAGGATCGTGCTCCAGACCTTGAGAGAGAAGAAGTTGTATGCAAAATTCTCAAAGTGTGAATTCCGGCTTGATTCAGTGGCATTTTTGGATCATATGGTGTCGAGTTAGGGGATCAAGGTAGATCCAAAGAAGATTGAAGCAGTGCAGAATTGATTGTGACTGTCTTCAGCTACTGAGATCCGGAGTTTCCTTAGTTTGGTCGTGTATTGTCGTCGTTTCGTAGAGGGATTCTTATATATAGTTGCACCCATGACCAAATTGACCGAGAAGGGTGCTCCTTTCAGATGGTTCGAGGAGTTTGAGTAAAGCTTTAAGAAGCTCAAGACTACATTGACTACAACCCCAGTATTAGTGTTGCTTACAGGTTCGGGGTCTTATACTGTATATTGTGATGCGTCACGTGTTGGCCTTGGTGCGGTGTTTATGCAGGATGGTAGGGTTATTGACTACGCATCTAGATAGCTGAATACCCATAAGAAAAATTATCCAGTCCACGACTTGGAGTTGGCAGCCATTGTTCATGCATTGAAGATCTGGCGGCATTATTTGTACAGTGTTCCTTGTGAGGTATTTACCGACCACCAGATCTAGAGCATCTGTTCAAACAGAAGATCTTAACTTACTACAATGGAGGTGGTTATAGTTGCTTAAGGACTATAATATCGCCATTCTATATTATCACACGAAGGCTGATGTGGTCGCCGATGCCTTGAGTCGAAAGACGGAGAGTTTGGGTAGTTTAGCATATCTACTAACAACGGAGAAGCCATTAGCATTGGATGTTCAGGCCTTAGCGAACCAGCTTGTTATATTGGATGTTTCAGAGCCCAGTCGAGTTCTTGCATGCGTGGCTTCTCGGTTTTCAGTATATGATCGTATCAGAGAGCGTCAATATAACATACCCCATTTGTCTGTCCTCAAGGATACGGTTCAGCATGGCGATGCCAATGAGGTTACTATGGGAGATGACGGTGTGTTGTGTATATATGGCCGGTTATGTGTGCCCAATATGGATGGTTTGCATGGGTTGATTTTTCATGAGGCCCATAGTTTGCGGTACTTCATTCATCCGGGTGCCGCTAAGAAGTATCGGTACTTGAGGCATAACTATTGGTGGAGGAGGATGAAGAAGGACATAGTGGAATATGTAACTCGGTGCCTAAACTGACAGTATGTTAAGTATGAGCATCAACGACTGGGTGATTTGCTTCAGCGATTTGAGATTCCCAAGTGGAAATGGGAGCGTCTCACCATAGAATTCATTGTTAGGCTCCAATAGACTCAGAAGAAGTTTGACGCGGTATGGGGGAATGTGGACAGGTTGACCAAGTCGGCTCATTTCATTCCTGTAATTCTAAACTAGTCTTGAGAGCAACTGGCTCAGGTTTAAATCTGCGATAGTGTCCGACTTCGTGGCATACCGGTATCCATCATCTTTGTAATGACCCAGCCAGTCGTTTTGCGTGTTAGGATCTCGTTTCCTTAAATGAAACCTTCCATAGCGGCTATTCGTGCTTTATGACTCGCGGGAGCGGGTGGTTCGGGATTTGGGAATGAATTGGATGGTTTAGGAACACTTTGTTCCTTAAGGCTGGCCTATTTGGCTAAGTTTGACTTTGGTCAACATATTAAGAAAACGACCTCGAAATTGAGTTCTGACAGCTCCAGTAGCTCCGTACAGTGATTTCGTACTTGGGCGTATGTTCGTCTTAGGTTTCTGATGACCCGGGAGCGTTTCGGTGCCCGAAATGGAAATCAGGATTTCCTTAAGTTTAGAATTTGGCCTGGAATGGGACTTCATGCTATCGAAGTCCGAATGGAATTTCGAGGCCGGCAATAGTTCCATATAGTCATTTATGACATGTCTGCAAAATTTGGGGTCATTCCGAGTATTATAGACCCACTCGGCGCAATGTAATGAATTCTAGAATTTCAAAGTTCTTAAGTCTGATTAATTTGGTTTTGGGGTTGAATTTTGAGTTCCGTTGATGTTTTTCACGTTCCGAAAGTTCGAGCGAGTCCGTATCACGAATACAGACTTGTCGGTGCTTTTGGACAGGGTCCCGGGGGGCTCTAGGGTGTTTTAGACCCCCGGGAGCTAAGTTAGAAAAACCATAATTTTCTGTATCTGGTTTCCTTCTTCGCGTTCGTGGGAGGGTGGCCGCCTTCACGAAGAAGGAATTGGGTAAGGGCTACGGATGCTCTACGCGTTCGCATCCCTCCAGCCGCATTCGCGAAGGTCTAGCCCAGCTAGCCTCCGCATTCGCGGGCCCTCCGTCGCGTTCGCATATGGTCCAACCAATTGGTCCGGCCCAGCTTCTATTTGTCTTCGTGTTCGCACCCCTCCAGCCGCGTTCGCGAAGGTCTAGCCTAGCTAGCCTCCGCGTTCGCGGGCCCTCCATCGCGTTCGCATAGGCTAAATCCTTGGGCAGTGTATTTTTATAGCGGTTTTAGTTCATTTTCCTCCATTTCCATCTTCTTCCTTGAGTTAATTGAGAGCTTCCAAGAGGACCATTCAACCTAGTACTTGAGGTAAGTAAATTTCTTATTAACATTCAACCTAGTACTTGAGCTTCCAAAAACCTTCAAGAATGCTTAAGTTTAGGATTTCTTATTAATTCTCCTTCTTTGAGCTTAGCATTGATTCAATTATACTATATTTGGCTAGTTGCGAGTCCTCGGGTGTAGATTTCGGAGGTTCAGGCGCGTCCTTGACCCGAGGGGTGATATCGTCACGAGGTGAGTCTCCTTTCCAAACTTGTAAGGGGGAAATATCCCCGTAGGTTTCTTGTTTGCTATGTGTACATGTTGAGGAGGGGGCGCGTACGTACCAAGTGACGAGAGTCCATACGTGGCGACTATATTGCTATGTCGGGTAGCCGTAGAACCCACGAGCATGCCATTTCGTGCGTAATTTGAACCATTGTGTGTATCATAAATTGCGTTTATTGTTTAAATGACATGGGAGAGGTAAAAATATGATGATGTAAATCCTAATTGGCTATCAGTGATATGATATTGACACATTCCTGTTGAGATCACGGTCGAGTCGGTACCCGTAGGTACCTATATGTGAATATTATTACTATCGAGTCAGCACACGAGTCGCAGGCATGATGCGCGATCGTGGGGAGCCTATTACTATCGAGTCAGCACACGAGTCGCAGGCATGATGCGCGATCGTGGGGAGCTTATTACTATCGAGTCAGCACACGAGTCGCATGTATGATTCGCGATCGTGGGGAGCTTATGACCTCAGTCCTTATGACCTAACTTATGACTCTGGCCGGTTATCTTGTCCGTGTCGGTATATGTAAACTTGAGTCTGGTTCGCATATGAAAGTATTGGCAAGGTATTGTTGAATAAGAGGAATTGGTACTTGGTGCTCTTACTTGTGTTACATTATGTGTTCATATACTTGATGCTTACTGTTTCGCATGCCTATTGCTTTAGCCTTATCTTGTTCTACATTATGTTGCTGGACCTTAGTGAGTATCTAGTCGACCTCTCGTCACTACTTCTTCGAGTTTAGACGGGATACTCACTGGGTACATATTTATTTAATATGTACTCATGCTGCACTTTCTTTTCTTTTCTGTACTTGACTGTACAGGTCCGGAGGCTAGTACGTCTGATTATCAGTCCAGTGCTAGATATTGACCGAGTGGCTATACTTCACGGTGAGCTGTCCTTCTTGGCGACTTCCTGGCAGCACCCTGGAGTTTCCTCATCATATTTCCTCGGTCTTTTGTTCCGACTGAGGCTCTGTATATATAGCTCAGTTATTGTATATTCAGTAGTTGCCCGTGGCACTTGTGACACTAGTTCCTGGCACACGCACGCATTCTTTATTTTGGGTTTTGGCTGTGCATATGTTATGCGACATGCCTATCGGTTTATTTATGTACCTGTGGTTCTATCTCGTATCATATATCATTATTGTGTTTTATCCATTTAAAATTGGTAGTTATTAAATTGTTAACCAAAAGGGGAAGGGTATCACCTAGTGTGTTTCATATCGGCTTGCCTAACCCCGTTGTTTGGCACCATCGCTACCTGAATTAGGATTTGGGTCGTGACAACATGGTATCAGAGCATTAGGTTCACGTAGTCTCACGAGTCACGGGCAAACTCAGTCGAGTCTTGCGGATCGATACTTATCTTCGGGAGGCTATAGGGTGTTAAGAAACTCCTTTTGTTCATACCCTATCGTGCAATCAGTGATGTAGTTAAACCTGTTCTTCTACTCTTTCACAGATGGTGAGGACGCGTGCTTCACACGTTCCTGATCCAGGGGAGGCTACTACCCCCGCCGCTCGAGACCGTGGTAGGGGCAGGGGTAGGGCTCTTGTTCGTAGTAGAGGGCGAGGGCGTCCCAGAGCTGTACCGGTTGCACCGATTGAGGAACCTTATGTTGAGGAGCAGGATGAGCTGACTCTAGTAGCTCCACCACCAGCTGATTTTATGACGGCGCCGGGCTTCTAGGAGGTCATGGGCGTATGCTGAGGTGATTGGATACTATGTCACAGGCGGGTATACTTCCATCAGATCGTGCTACTTCTCAGGCAGGAGGGGGAGTTCAGACCCCTACCGCTCCGGCTACAGGACCATCAACAGCAGTATATCGTACCCCAGATATTCCACCAGTGATTGGGGTTTAGCCTGGGGTGGCAGCACCAGAGCCCAGGCTAGTTGCGGAGATGGACCAGCATAAGCTGCTGGGTGCATGGACCCAACTTCACCCTCCGACCTTCGGGGGTAACCGAGGAGAGGATGCACAGGATTTTATTGAGAGGCGTAGGGACAGACTGCACAACATGAGGATATTAGACTCACATGGGGTAGACTTCACGACATTTCAGCTTGAGGGCAGAGCTCACCGCTGGTGGCAGTCATATGTTCTTAGTAGGCCAGCAGGGTCGCCACCGGTTACTTAGGAGCAGTTTACACAGCTATTTCTGGACTGGTACCTTCCACCGTCTGAGAGGGAGGAGCTTCGGGGTCTGTTTGAGAGGTTAGAGCAGGGGTAGATGTCCGTGACTGACTATGAGGCGAGGTTTTAAGAGTTATCTCGCCATGCCATTATGATATTGCCCACGGATGCTGAGAGAGTGTGACAGTTTGTGGCAGTCCTACATCCAGGTAGCAGGACCTCCATGGCTATAGAGGTAGATATGGGTACCCCATTCTAGCTGGTAGTCAAGATAGCTCGACGGATAGAAGGAAACCATACGAGGAGCAAGGAGCAGGGTGAGCCAGGTCAGCAGGATAAGAGGGCCAGATTCATAGGTGACTTCAGGGGTGCTCCAGCTAGAGGCAGAGGTTAGTTTAGTAGGCCTTCATATTCAGCACCTCCATTTCCTCCCAGGGGTGTCTCAGTGAGGCCTCAGTTCAGTGCCATGCCAGAGCGCTCCTTCCGTCCTCCAGCCATTCACAGTTCATCCAGTGGTTACTCCAGCCATCAGAGATCCTCCGGTTCCTGTTTTAGTGTTGTGACAGATGATTCTCATCGCACTCCAGCCATTCGGGACTCTTACTCTTCAGGCCAGCAGAGTATGTCACATCTGAGATGTTACGAGTGTGGGGACTTAGGCCACGTGAAGAGGGATTTCCCCCGCTTTAGGGGCAAGGCCGTTCAGCAGAGTCACTAGCCTATGGGTCCCGCACCAGCAGTTCGACCACCTAGGGGTGGAGGTCAGATTGGCAGGGGCCGTCCTAGAGGGGGAGGCCAGTCAGGAGGGGGTCATTCAGCTCCAGCTCTTCCTGGGGGAGCTTAGTCATCAGGTGCTCCAGCAAGATTTTATGCTATTCCAGCCAGGGCAGACGTAGTGGCATCAGATGCTGTGATTACATGTATTATTTCGGTCTGTGGTAGAGAGGCTTCAGTGCTATTTGATCCAGGGTCTACATATTCATATGTTTCAGCATTATTTGCCCATTCTCTGGATGTTATTTGTGAGTCTCTGGGTTCTCCCTTATATGTATCCACTTCTGTGTGCGACTCTGTAGTGGTAGACTGGGTCTACCGGGCTTGTGTGATTACTTTTTGTGGATTTGAGACCAGAGCCGACCTGTTGTTGCTTGATATGGTTGATTTTGAGGTCATCTTGGGCATGGATTAGCTATCCCCTCATCATGCTGTCTTGGATTTCCATGCCAAGACGGTTACTTTAGCCATGCCTGAGTCGCCGAGGTTAAAGTGGAAGGGTTCTTCAGTTAGTGCCTTCAGCCAGGTCATTTCCTTCATGAAAGCTCGGCATATGGTTGAGAAAGGATGTCTGTCTTATCTTGCTTATGTGCGAGACACCACCGCCGAGTCTCCTACTATTGATTCAGTGCCTGTCGTCGAGAGTTTCCGGATGTGTTTCCTTCAGATCTTCCAAGCATGCCTCCAGATCGAGATATAGATTTCTGCATTAATCTGGCTCCAGATACTCAACCTATTTCCATTTCTCCTTATCGTATGGCTCCTAAGGAGCTAAAGGAACTGAAGGAGCAGCTTTAGGACTTGTTCTCCAAAGGATTTATTAGGCCAAGTGTGTCGCCGTGGGGTGCTCTAGTTCTATTTGTGAAGAAGAAGGATGGGTCTATGCGGATTTGTATTGACTATAGCCAGTTGAATAAAGTGACCATCAAGAAAAAGTATCCTCTTCCATGCATTGATGATTTGTTTGATCAGCTACAGGGTGCTCTTGTGTTCTCTAAGATTGATCTGAGGTCAGGTTATCACCAGTTGAAGATTCGGGCTTCTGATGTCCCGAAGACTGCATTTCGCACCAGATATGGCCACTATGAGTTCTTAGAGATGTCCTTTGGCTTGACTAATGCCCCAGCAGCATTTATGGACTTGATGAATAGGGTATTCAGGCCGTATATCGACTCCTTCATTATTATTTTCATTGATGATATATTGATCTACTTGCGGAGCCTGGGAGAGAACGAGCAGCATTTGAGAGTTGTGTTTGAGACCTTGCGAGAACAGAATCTATATGCTAAGTTCTCCAAGTGTGAGTTTTGGTTAGAGTCTGTGGCATTTCTCGGGCATGTGGTGTCCGGTGAGGGTATCAAGGTTGATCCGCAGAAGATTGAGGCAGTTCAGAGTTTGCCACGTCCTACTTCAGCTTCAGAGATCAGGAGTTTTCAGGGTTTAGCAGGTTACTACCGTCGGTTCGTTGAGGGATTCTCTTCTATGGCCGCCCCATTGACTAGATTGACTCAGAAGAATGCTCCTTTTCAGTGGTCCGACGATTGTGAGGCGAGCTTTCAGAAGCTCAAGTCAGCATTGACTTCAGCACCAGTGTTATCATTGCCTTCTGAGTCTGGAGTATATACAGTGTATTGCGACGCTTCATGCGTCGGGTTGGGATGTGTGTTGATGCAGGATGGCAGGGTTATTGCTTATGCTTCGCGGAAGCTGAAGGTTCATGAAAAGAATTACCCTGTGCACGATTTGGAGTTGGCGGCGATTGTTCATGCTTTGAAGATATGGCGGCATTACTTATATGGTGTATCTTGTGAGGTCTATACAGACCACCGCAGCCTGCAGTACTTGCTTAAGCAGAGGGACCTTAATATGAGATAGCGGAGGTGACTTGAGTTGTTGAAAGACTATGATCTCACTATTCTGTATCACCCGGGCAAGGTAAATATAGTGGCGGATGCTTTGAGCAGTCGGGCAACTAGTATGGGTAGTTTGGCCTACATTGCAGCTGAGGAGAGACCTTTAGCCTTGGACATTCAGTCCTTCGCCAATCGATTGGCTAGATTTGACCTTTCAGAGTCTCGTCGAGTTTTGGCTCATGTGGTTGCTCAGTCTTCATTATTGGGAGAGACCAAGGCTCGACAATTTGATAATCCACGCCTAGCAGAGCTTAGGGATACGGTGGTCCAGGGCAGGGCCAAGGAGATTACCTTAGGCGAGGATGGGGTTCTGCGACTCCAGGGTCGATTGTGTGTTCCTGATGTTGACGGCCTGAGGGAGAGGATTCTAGCAGAGGCGCACAGTTCTCGGTATTCTATTCATCCAGGAGCGACAAAGATGTATCGTGATTTGAAGCCGCACTACTTGTGGAGGCGGATGAAGAAGGACATAGTTCATCATGTGGCTAGGTGTCTTAATTGTCAGCAGGTTAAGTACGAGCATCAGCGGCCAGGAGGCTTGTTTCAGTAGATGCCCATTCCTCAGTGGAAATGGGAGCGTATCACTATGGACTTCATGGTTAGGTTGCCTCGGACTTTGCGGAAGGTTGACGCGGTTTGGGTCATAGTGGATAGATTGACCAAATCGGCGCATTTCATTCCTGTGGCTACTACTTATACTACAGAGAGGCTGGCTCGGATTTACCGTCGTGAGATAGTCCGGTTGCATGGTGTGCCGATTTCTATCATTTCAGACCGAGGTCCTAATTTCACTTTGCACTTCTGGAGAGACTTGTACAGCGAGATGGGTACTCAGATAGACCTCAGTTCAGTATTTCACCCCCAGACTTATGGCCAGTCAGAGCGTACAGTTCAGATTCTGGAAGATATGCTCAGGGACTGTGTGATTGATTTCGGGGGTCAGTGGGATCAGTTCTTGCCTTTAGCAGAGTTTGCATACAATAATAGTTATCAGTCCAGCACCGAGATGGATCCATTCGAGGCTTTATATGGTCGGCGATGTCGTTCTCCGATTGGGTGGTTTGAGCCTGGCGAGGCCAAGCTATATGGTACAGATCTGGTGAGGGATGCCTTGGAAAAGGTGAAGATTATTCAGAAAAGGCTCCGTACAACACAGTCTAGGTAGAAGAGCTACGCAGATCAGCGGGCACGTGATGTAGCATTCATGGAAGGAGATAAGGTTATGTTGAAGGTTTCGCCGATGAAGAGCATTATGAGATTTGGGAACAAAGGCAAGCTGAGCCCCAGGTTTATAGGTCCTTTCGAGGTGTTGAAGCGGGTTGGAGAGGTTGCTTATGAGCTTGCTTTGCCTCCAGCCTATCAGAAGTTCACCCAGTATTTCACGTATCCATACTTCAGAGGTATCACGCCGAATTCTCGCACGTGGTTGATTACAACACTATCTAGTTAGATGAGAAGTTGGGCTACGAGGAGGAGCCAATGGCTATTGTTGATAGGCAGGACCGCCAGTTGAGGTCTAAGACAGTTTCTACGGTTAAGGTCGAGTGGAGGGGCCAAGCAGTTGAGGAGGCGACTTGGGAGTCCGAGCAGGACATGCATAGCAGATATCCACAGCTATTCACCACTCCAGGTACGACTCTAGTCCCGTTCGAGGACGAACGTTTGTTTAAGAGGGGGAGAATGTAACAACCAAGCTGATAGTTTTGCGTGTTAGGATCCCCTTTCCTTATATGAGACCTTCCATAGCGGCTATTCGTGCTTTATGACTCGCGGGAGCGGGTGGTTCGGGATTTGGGAATGAATTTGATGGTTTAGGAACACTTGGTTCCTTAAGACTGGCCTATTTGGCCAAGTTTGACTTCGGTCAACATTTTGAGCAAACGACCTTGGAATCGAGTTCTGACAGTTCCAGTAGCTCCGTACAGTGATTTCAGACTTGGGCGTACGTTCGGCTTGGGTTTCTGATGTAGGGAAGCTCCGTACAGTGATTTCCTTAAGTTTAGAATTGGCCTGGAACGGGACTTCATTCTATAATTGTCCGAATGGAATTCCGAGGCCGGCAATAGTTTCGTATAGTCATTTATGACATGTCTGAAAAATTTGGGGTCATTCCGAGTAGTATAGACCAGTTCGGCGCAATGTAATGAATTCTAGAATTTTAAAGTTCTTAAGTTTGATTAGTTTGGTTTTGGGGTTGAATTTTGAGTTTCGTTGTTGTTTTTCACGTTCCGGAAGTTCGAGCGAGTCCGTATCACTAATACATACTTGCCAGTGCTTTTGGACGGGGTCCTCGGGGGGCTCGGGGGTGTTTTAGACCCCCGTGAGATATGTTAGAAAAACCAGAATTTTCTGTATCTGGTTTCCTTCTTTGCATTCGCGGGAGGGTGGCCGCGTTCGCGAAGAAGGAATTGGGCAGGGGCTACATATGCTTTACACGTTCGCGTTCCCCATCCCGCGTTCGCGATGGGTTGGGCCCCCTGGCCTTCACGTTCGCACTCCTCCAGCCGCAATCGCGAAGGTCTAGCCCAGCTAGCCTCCGCGTTCGCGGGCCCTCCGTCGCGTTCGCATATGGTCCAGCCAATTGGTCTGGCCCAGCTGGTGTTTGTCTTCGTGTTCGCACCCCTCCAGCCGCGTTCGCGAAGGTCTAGCCTAGCTTGCCTCCCCGTTCGCGGGCCCTCCGTCGCCTTCGCATAGGGTAAATCCTTGGGCAGTGTATTTTATAGATGGTTTAGTTCATTTTCCTCCATTTCCATCTTCTTCCTTGAGTTAATTAAGAGCTTCCAAGAGGACCATTCAACCTAGTACTTGAGGTAAGTAAATTTCTTATTAACACCGAGTTTAAACATCAATTTCTAGTTAAATCCTCTATTAATTCATCAAAGTCATGGGAACAATTGGGTAGAAATTCCTAGGGCTTTGATAATTAGTGAATTATCCCTTTTCAGCCATGAATTCCTAAATAAATTAGGTAATTACGATCCTTAGGCTTCGGGTAATTCATCCCTTCGAGAATTTTGAACGTGTGGGCCCGGGGTCAAAATTCTAAAAACCTTCAAGAATGCTTAATTTTAGGATTTCTTATTAATTCTCCTTCTTTGAGCTTAGCATTGATTCAATTATACTATATTTGGCTAGTTGCGAGTCCTCGGGTGTAGATTTCGGAGATTCGGGCGCGTCCTTGACCCGATGGGTGATATCGTCACGAGGTGAGTCTCCTTTCTAAACTTGTAAGGGGAAATGTCCACATAGGTTCCTTGTTTACTATGTGTACATGTTGAGGGGGGGACGCATACGTACCAAGTGACGAGAGACCGTACGCGGCGACTATATTGCTATGTCGGGTAGCCGTAGGACCCACGAGCATGCCATTTCGTGCCTTATTTGAACCATTGTGTGTATCATAAATTGCGTTTATTGTTGAAATGACATGGGAGAGGTAAAAATATGATGATGTAAATCCTAACTGGCTATCAGTGATATGATATTGACACAATCCTGTTGAGATCACGGTCGAGTCGGTACCCGTAGGAACCTATATGTGAATATTATTACTATCGAGTCAGCACACGAGTCGTAGGCATGATGCGCGATCGTGGGGAGCTTGTTACTATCGATTCAGCACACGAGTCGCAGGCATGATGAGCGATCGTGGGGAGCTTATTACTATCGAGTCAGCACACGAGTCGCAGGCATGATGTGCAATCGTGGGGAGCTTATTAGTATCGAGTCAGCACACGAGTCGCAGGTATGATTCGCGATCGTGGGGAGCTTATGACCTCAGTCCTTATGACCTACCTTATGACTCCGACCGGTTGTCTTGTCCGTGTCTGTATATGTACACTTGAGTCTTGTTCGCATATGACAGTATTGGCAAGGTATTGTTGAATAAGAGGAATTGGTACTTGGTGCTCTTACTTGTGTTACATTATGTGTTCATATACTTGCTGCTTACTGTTTCGCATGCCTATTGCTTTAGCCTTATCTTGTTCTACATTATGTTGCTAGACCTTAGTGAGTATCTAGTCGACCTTTCGTCACTACTTCTTCGAGTTTAGACGGGATACTCACTGGGTACATATTTATTTAATATGTACTCATGCTGCACTTTCTTTTCTTTTCTGTACTTGACTGTACAGGTTCGGAGGCTGGTATGTATTATTATCAGTCCAGTGCTAGATATTGACCGAGTGGCTATACTTCACGGTGAGCTGTCCTTCTTGGCGACTTCCTGGCAGCACCCTGGAGTTTCCTCGTCATATTTCCTCTGTCTTTTGTTCCGACTGAGGCTCTGTATATATAGCTCAGTTATTGTATATTCAGTAGTTGCCCGTGGCACTTGTGACACTAGTTCCTGTCACACACACATTATTTTTGCTTTTGGTTGTGCATATGTTATGCGACGTGACTATCGGTTGATTTCTGTACCTGTGGTTCTATCTCGTATCATTTATCATTATTGTGTTTTATCCATTTAAAATTGGTAGTTATTAAATTGTTAACCAAAAGGGGAAGGATAACACCTAGTGTGTTTCATATCGGCTTGCCTAACCCCGTTGTTGGGTGCCATCGCGACCTGAATTAGGATTTGGGTCGTGACAATCTCTGACCAGGGTACACCTATCACATCGCGCTTTTGGAGATCCGTACAGCGTGAGCTAGGCACACGAGTTAAGTTGAGTACAACATTTCACCCTCAAACAGGCGGACAATCTGAACATTCTATTCAGATATTGGAGATATGCTTCACGCATATGTTATGGATTTTGGGGATGCTTGGGATCAGTTCTTTCTACTTGCGGATTTTTTCTACAACAACAACAACGAATCGAGTATTCAGTTGACTCATATTGAGGCCCTGTATGGGAGATGGTTCCGTTCTCCAGTTGGGTGGTTTGAGCTGGAAAACGCTAAGCTATTAGGCACGAATCTTGTTTGAGATGCTTTAAACAAGGTCAAGGTGAACCAGGATCGGCTTCGTACAACCCAATCTAGACAAGAGTTATGCAAAATGGAAGGTTCGCGATGTTGCATTCATGTTTGGAGAGCGAGTCTTGCTTCGGGTTCACCCATGAAGGGTGTGATGAGGTTCGGAAAGAAGGGCAAGTTGATCCTTAGTTATATCAAACCTTTTGCGATCCTTCAGAGGATTGGGGAGGTGTCCTACTAGCTTGCATTTCCACCTAGTTTATCTACGGTTCATTCGTTGTTCCGTGTCTCTACTCTCCGGAAGTATTACTGTGATCCGTCTCTTGTTCTAGAATTTAGCACAGTCCAATTGGACGAGGATTTGAATTATATTGAAGAGCATGTGGCTATCTTGGACAGACTGGTCCGGAAGTTGAGATCAAAGAGTATTGCTTCAGTAAAGGTATAATGGAGGGCTCAACTGGTCGTGGAGGCGACCTGGGAGATCGAGCGCGACATGAGGAGTTGTCATCCTCATCTATTCACCTCTTCAGGTACGTCCTTATGCACGTTTGAGAACGAACGTTTGTTCTAAGAGGGGGAGAATGTGACGACCCAAATGGTCGTTTTGTATAATTGTGCCCCATTACCCCTTTCATTACTTCACACATGTGTGTTTATGATTTTACCTCTCATTCACTTATTTTTGGACACTAGACTCGGAATGAGGCAATTTGGAGAGGGGATTTAACCTATAAACCTCAGGTAAGTGATTCTAATCTATTTCTAATAATATTCCATCAACATATCTTGGATTTTAACATCAAAATCATGTAAATCAAAGTGAAAATTTGTGAAACTTTGTCAAGTTTTTGAAAAATAAGAAATTGAGTTTTGAGAGTCGATTTGGACTCGAATTTTGAAACTAATCACATATATGAACTCGTGGTCTCATGGGTAGACGGAATCTACCATTGGCCCCGAGTTTTGACTGGGCGGGCCCCGATTTTACTTTTGTTGACTTTTTGAGAAAAGTAAAAAGATTTTAGCCTTATCTATTTCAATTAAATTCCCTAGCATTGTTTGATGATAAGTCGTTTTGGTTAGATTTAAGCCATGTGGAGGCGAATTTTAAGGAAAATCTATTTTTGGGTGTTGATTTGGCCTAGTTGAGGTAAGTGTCTTGCCTAAATTTGTGTAGGGGAACTAACCCTTAGGATTGGTATTGTTTGATTCAATTGTGCTAAGTGAAATCCATGTACGCAAGGTGACGAGTGGGTACACGGGTTGTACGTGGTATTTGACCGGTTTAGGCTACTTAGACTATTTCCATGCTTTAGTTGAAATTCCATATAATGTTCTTAATTCTCCTAGTCAATCTATTCTTACATGTGTTAGTCTATCCTTACAAGCCTTGTATGGTTTCTTTAAAACTTGTTCTACCTTCAAATTGATAAATTGCACTCATGCTTTAGTTGAGCTTGTTTCCTCTTTTATTGTTACATGCTATCTCTTCATTGCTGATTATCATTATTTGAAGTGATTATATATGTTATCTTTTTCATTGTTGACTATCATTAACTGAAGTTATTATTCATGTTGCCTCTTTCATTGTTGACTACCATCAATTGAAGTTATTATTCATGTTATCTCTTTCATTGTTGATTTCCATTATTTGAAGTCATTTCTACACGTTATCTCTTCCATTGTGAGTTATTCTTATTTAAGAACTTGATTATACAATGTCTCTCATTGTTGAGTTATTGGTGTTAAATTTATGAAAGCCATTATCACATTGAGGTGAAATTGTTGTTCTTGAAACATCCTTCTTTGAGCATTTTACATTCATTGTTGTTGCTGATATCCTTGTACCCGTTGTGGTGGAGCCGTGGAATATTGTTATGGAAACATTGATATTGTGGATTGTTAGCAAATTCTGATGTATGCACTTGTGGTAAAGTTGTTATTATGATTTTATATTGGCGCGCATGTGTTGGTACGAGGCTTGGGGTAAATGTGTATGCGGCAATAAAAGGTGGGACTTATGTGCGTGATTCTTGTAGGGGAACTACTTGAATCCATGTGGCATCATAAGGTGGGCTAAAGTGTGTGTAGCTATTTAGGCAAAACTATTTTTCAAAACCTATTTCAAATGTAAGGCTCACGCGGCGGTATAAGGAAAGATTGTGATCAAGATTGTGTATTGTGAATTTGAGGCGGTACCTCGATTGTGATTCTTGATTCATACGAGGCGATACCTCGGTAGTGATTCTTATTGTACAGGAGTACACAAGGTGGTCGTTGTGTTATTTGTTGTTTATCTCATGTTGCAAAGAGCTTTTGGGTGGAAATATCTTGTTGTTTTGCTCTTCTTGTTCTAGCGGTTGTTGTATGTATATGATCATAGTAGTCTCTTTGGTTGCTTCATTTATGTATCCCTATGTTTAATTTTCGGTATTAGTTAATGAAATTATCTACTTTCGTGTCAGTTATTTCTTCATTTTCCATTATCTATCCTTATTACATCTTTACACTGCTTATTTATATCCTAGTAGGTGTCTTGCCCTGGCCTCGTCACTAATTTTTTGAGATTAGGATTGATACTTAGTAGTATTGTTGTGGTGACTACGCTCTGCACATTTTAGTGCAGATCCACGAACGTTTGCTCGTGCCGGTTACTACAGATCATTTGTAGTTGTCTTATGGAGACTTCAAGGTATGCCTGCTCGGAGTTACCTTCCCTATTTTACTTCATATTGTATTTTTTTCAGTCGGTGATGTATTATATATTCTAGTTGTATTCTATAGAGCTTATGAGTCACTTTTACCGGTTTGGGGTGTGTATTGATGAGATTCTGTTTTCGGAAGGTTTTATCAGTTATTTAGTTTTGTATTTAGTACCTTGTTAATTATATCTGTATTGTTGTTCTCAAATGTTAGGCTAACCTAGTCGTAGAGACTAGGTTCCATCACGGCATCCTATGGAGAGAAATTTTGGTCGTGACAATAACCTTTGGCCACTAGCCTAGCCTTGAACCTTTCTATCTCTCCTGAAGCTATATGTTTGATCTTGAAAATCCACCTGCAGCCAATAGGCTTCTTGCTATGAGCAAGATTGATGTCACCAAAGTTCACACCACAATTTGGGGTTGTGACACGGTCGATGCAATTATAGTTACACAACTAGGAGTCGAGATCGATTCCTCAAGGAGCGTAGATGGGATTAGGTATATACTCGGATTAAGTGTATAACGTGCCTATGATGCACTTCAACATACTTTGTTGTTTTTGTCTACTTCTAAAATAAGCTATTGTTTGAAAATGTAAAGCTAGAGAATGATATTTTTGGTGCTTTTGTAAAAGAACTAGGGCTATGACTTCCACCTAGGTGTTTGCATAACGGGTTGTGGACTTTAGGGCAGGTTTCATTGGTGAGGGTGTAATATAACAATCAACACGCAATTACCAACTAAATACGTCTCATGTATTAGATTGGTTTTTCCCAATTTGTCTTTCTCAAATCCAAATGGGTAATTCACAAAACAATTGATTGACACTCAAGTCGGTGTAGCGACCCGACTAGTCCTTTTGCGTATTAGGACCCCGTCTCCCTAAAGGAGACTTCCCACAGCGACTCCTCGTGATTTATGACTTGCGGGGATGGGTGGTTCAAGATTTGGAAGTGTTTAGAGTGCCATAGGAACACTTGGTTACTTAAGAGTGGCCTTTTTGGCCAAGTTTGACGTCGGTCAACATTTTGAGCAAACGACCTCGGAATCGAGTTCCGACAGTTCCAGTAGCTTTGTATGGTGATTTCAGACTTGGGCGTATGTTCGGGACGGGCTTTCGATGACCCGGGAGAATTTCGGCGACCAATATAGAAATAAGAATTTCCTTAAGTTTGAAATTTGGTTTGGAACGTGAATTTATGTTGTCGAGGTCCGAACGGAATTCCGAGATCGGAAGTAGTTCCGTTATGTCTATGTCTTGCCTGCAAAATTTGGTGTCATTCCGAGTGGTATAGGTCGGTTCGGCGCATTGAAAGCGAATTCTAGAACTTTAAGTTCAAAGTTTGATTCAATTTGGTTTTGGGGTCGAATTCTTAGTTTCGTTGTTGTTTTTCATATTTCAGAAATTTGAGCGAGTCTGTATCATGAATATAGACTTGCCAGTGCCTTTAAATGGGGTCCCGAGGGGCTCGGGTGAGTTTCGGACCCCTCGGAGCTAATTCCAAAACACCAAATTTTTGCTTTCTGGTTTCCTTTCTATGCGATCGCAGGTGTACTAATGCGATCACATGGGAGGAATGGGCAGGGGTTAGAAAATGACCTGTGCGATCGCACAGGTCTCTCTGCGTCCGCATTGGGTTGGGCTGTGGCCTGGCCCAGTTGATTTTCTCTCTCTGCGATCGCATCCCCTCCCCAGCGATCGCATAGGCCTAGCCAGCTAGCCTTCCGTGATCGCATTCCCCCTCCGCGGTCGCACAGTGAACCTTCAAGGCTCCTGACCATTTGGCTTGTGCGATTGCAGTGCCGCAACTGCAATCGAACACAAGGGGCAGCTGGGCAATGTTAGTTTTAAACACGGGAATTGCCCATTTCCTTCATTTCTTTCCTCCATTAGAGACCTTGAGAGCTTGGGAAAATTGCTCCACGACCTAGATACTGAAGAGGTAAGTTAATTCCACCCTAAAGCTAGTTTAATTCATGAATTACTAACTAAATTACCTACTTAATTATTGGAAAATCAGGAATTGGGTAGTAACTTAGGGCTCTTGAGGAGTTTGATGAATTACCCATAAATTTGCCATGAAATCAAGTAAAAATCATATATTAACGATCCTTAGGACATGGGTGAGTGTTTCCTTCGAGAATTTTCGGAATCCGAGCATGCGGGCCTGGGGGCGGATTTAAGGATTTCTTCAAGAATAGTGAATTAGCTAAATTCATTAAATAATTTCATGTTTTGAATATAATTTGATATATTTATGTATCGATTGGTTAGTTTCGAGTCCTCGAGAGGCAAGTTTGGAGTTTCGGGCACGTTCTTAGTCCGGGGAGTAGATTCGACACGAGGTGAGTCTCCTTTCTAACCTTGTAAGAGGGAATTGTCCCCATAGGTGATTCATATTCTATGTGTTGTTGTTTTGGGGGCTACGTACGTACAAAGTGACGAGAGTCCGTACGTAGTGGCTATTATTGTTACGTCCGGGTAGTTAGGCCCACAACATGCTTTATATTCTTCCTTGTAATGAATTACATGTATGAATTCCTGATGTATATAGTATGATTCCTTGAGTTTTATGAAATTTGATAAGTTGGAAGGAGATTATTATTGAAAGGAAATGTTAGTATTATTGTGTGTGCATATGACCGCTTCGCAAATTTACATTCCGCGAGCAGAGTGTGATTCCCCCCACTCTCATTGGAGCGGGTCGTACGCCACGACGGATTGAAAGGTGCACTTATGGTTCGGGCCGTTCGACCCTCGGCAGTGCACATATGAGATTATACTATGGTAAGAATGCACTTATGGGACGGGCCGTTCGATCCTCGGCAGTGCATGGATATTATTCTTATGACTTCGGCCGGTTGTCTTAATCTTGTGTGCGCATGACTATTTGGTACTGTTTCGTGGATATTGACTTGGCAGATACTTGGGGGAAAAGAAAGCGGAAATTGTTATTTACTTTCAGTATTTACTTGGATTCCTGTGCTTTATACGTATTTGTTGTTCACTGTCTTACATGCCTACCGTTTTTCATTATTTTCTGTTATATTATACTATTGGACTTTAGTGAGTGTCAAGTCAACCTCTCGTCACTACTTCTTCGAGATTAGACGGGATACTCACTGGGTACATATTTATCTATGTACTCGTGCTATGCTTCTGTACTTAATTGTACAGGTTCTGAGGCAGGTGCATCTGGTTATCATACGGGAGATAGGTTAAGATATAGTGGATCTGACTTCATGGTGAGCTGCTTCTCCTGACGACCCTCAGCAGCACCATGGAGTTCCTTTTGCTTATTTTCCCGTCTGTTTATTTCAGACAGTGAGGATTGTATATTTTTATCTTTTGTATATACAGTTAGTATGCCCGTGGTACTCGCGACAGTAGTTCCTGGCACACACGTAGTAATCATCACGGATTATAGCCTGTATATATTTTTTTATCTCACGCGTCCTTGCGACTGCTTTTGGATTAAAACTGGTTAATTATCTTTCGATATTATGTTCTGAACCTTATAATTCGGGATATGATGAAATATTTAATCAAATAAGAAAGAACCCTTAGTTAGATAAGTGTTGGCTTGCCTGACCCTGCTGTTTGGCGCCATTATGACCTGAGTTAGGATTTTGGGTCGTGACAACATGGTATCAGAGCTCTAGGTTCATGTAAGTCTCACGAGTCACGGGAAAACCCAGTAAAGTCTTGCAGATCGGTACAGAGACGTCTGTACTTATCTTCAAGAGGCAATAAGGTGTTAGGAAACCTCTCTTTATTCATATTCTATCGTGCAACCGATGATGTACAAAAGCTCATTCTTCAATTCTCTCACAGATGGTGAGGACGTGCTTCTGATGTTCCTGACCCGGGAGATGCCGCTACCCCTGCCGTCAGAGGTCGTGGCAGAGGCCGGGGGAGGGCACCGACCCGAGGTAGGGGGCGAGGGCGTCCCAGAGCTATTCTAGTTGCACAACCAGAGGACCCTACCATAGAGGAGAAGGACGAGGTGCCTCCAGTAGATCCTGCTCCAGTAGACTTCATGACGGCGCCAGGCTTCCAAGAGGCCATGGGCCGTATGATAAGGTTTATGGACACCATGTCCCAGGCTTGTTTATTTCCAACAGACCCTGCCACTTCTCAGGTAGGAGGGGGAGCCCAAACCCCTACCGCCCAGGCCGCAGGAAAGGCAGCAACAATTCATCATACTCGGGGTACACTGCCCGTGGGTGGTATCTAGCCTGTAGTAGCAGCACAGGATCCCAGGTCAGCTACGGACGGCGATCCGCAGAAGTTATTGGACAGATGGACTCGATTGCGCCCTCCAGTATTTAGGGGAGAGCGAGGAGGGGATGCCCAGTACTTCATTGACAGGTGCAAGGACAGACTGCATAACATGAGGATCCTAGCGTCTCATGGAGTGGATTTCACCATATTTCAGTTGGAGGGAAAAGCTCGCCGGTGGTGGTAGTCCTATATTCTCAGCAGGCCATCAGATTCTCCTCCTGTCACTTGGGAGCAGTTCACACAGATGTTTCTGGATAGATATATCCCAACCCTCTAAGTGGGAAGAGCTGCGGCGTCAATTTGAGCAGCTAGAGCAGGGGTAGATGTCAGTGACAGATTATGAGGCCACATTTTCAGAGTTGTCACACCATGCACTTATGATACTACCCACTGATGCTGAGAGGGTGCGGAGATTCGTGGCTGGGTTTCACCCAGGTACTAGAGCCACCATGGCCCGAGAGGTGGAGATGGGTACTCTTTACCAGCTCGTGGTAGAGATTGCTCGCACGATTGAGGGTTATCAGTCGAGGAGAAGGGAGCGGGGTCAGCAGGATAAGAGGGCTAGGTTCTTCGGAGATTTTTAGGGGTACCCCAGCTAGGGGCAGGGGTCAGTTTAGCGGTGGTCAGCCCAGCAGGCCTTCATATTCAGCACCTCCACCACCTCCCCGAGGTGTTCCAACGAGGGCTCATTTCATCGCTACGCCAGAGCGTTCCTACCATCCTCCAACCATTCAGATTCACCAAGTGGATATTCCACTCAGTAGAGCTCCTCCAGCCCCTACTTCAGTGCTATGGCAGAGAGTGCACATTGCTCTCCGGCTATTTAGGGTTCATCTTCGGGGCACCAGGCTATGGTACATAGAGGTTGCTATGAGTGTGGGGATCTAGGTCATATGCTGAAACATTGTCCCAGGCTTCGGGGCAAGGCAGTGCAACAGGGTTATCAGCCTATGGGTACAGCACCAGCAGTTCGGCCACCTAGAGGTGGAGGACAAGTTGGCAGGGGTCGTCCTAGAGGTGGAGGCCGATCAGGGGGAGATCACTCAGCTCCTGTTCGCTCCGGTGGGGCTTAGTCTTTCGGTGCTCCAGCCAGATTCTATGCTATATAGTCCAGAGCAGATGCACTTGCCTTACACACCATGATCACATGTATTATCTCAGTATATGGTAGATGGGCTTAAGTATTATTTGATCCAGGATCCACCTATTCATATATTTCAGCATTATTTGCTCATTTTCTGGATGTTCCTCGTGAATCCTTGGGTTCTCCTATATATGTGTCCACTCTTGTGGGCGATTCTACGGTGATAGGCCGGGTCTACCGGTCTTGTGTGGTTACATTCTTTGGGTTCGAGACCAGAGCAGACCTTCTATTGCTCGACATGGTTGATTTTGAGGTTATTCTGGGGATAGATTGTCTATCTCCTTATCATGTCGTTCTAGATTTCCATGCAAAGACAATTACTTTAGCCATGCCTGAGTCGCCTAGGCTGGAGTGGAGAGGTTCCTCAGTTAGTGCAGCCAGCCGGGTTATTTCATTCCTAAAGGCTCCACATATGGTCGAGAAGGTTTGCCTGGCCTGTCTTGCTTATGTGCGGGACACCACCGTCGAGTCCCCGATGATGGATTAAGTGTTAGTTGTTCGAGAGTTTGCCGATGTTTTTCCTTCAGATCTTCTGGGCATGTCTCCGGATCGTGATATTTACTTCTGTATTGATGTAGCTCCACGCACTCAGCCTATTTCCATTCCCCCCTATCGTATGGCTCCGAAGGAGCTGAAGGATTTGAAGCAGCAGATTGAGGAGTTGTTGGCTAAGGGGTTAATCAGACAGAGTGTATCGCCATGGGGTGCTCCAGTCTTGTTTGTGCAAAAGAAGGATGGGTCTATGCGGATGTGTATTGATTACCGCCAGTTGAACACGGTCACCATTAAGAACAAGTATCCTCTTCCACGCATTGATGATTTGTTTGATTAGTTATAGGGTCCTAAGGTGTTTTCTAAGATTGATTTGAGATCGGGATATCATTAGTTGAAGATTTGGGCTTCAGATGTTCCGAAGACTCCTTTACGTACGAGATATGGCCATTATGAGTTCTTGGTGATGTCCTTTGGCTTGACTAATGCCCTAACAACATTCATGGACTTGATGAATAGGGTGTTCAGGCCGTATATTTATTCCTTTGTCAGTGTCTTCATTGATGACATTTTGATCTATTCACGGAGCCTGGGTGAGCATGAGCAGCATTTGAGAGTTGTGCTCCAGACCTTACAAGGAAATAAGCTATATGCTAAGTTCTCCATGTGTGAGTTCTGGTTGGATTCCGTTGCATTTTTGGGGCATGTGGTATCCGTAGAGGGTATCAAGGTTGATCCTTAGAAGATTGAGGCAGTTCAGAGTTGGCCGCGTCCTACTTCAGCTACAGAGATCAGGAGCTTCTTGGGCCTAGCAGGTTATTACCACTGATTTGTGGAGGGGTTTTCTTCTATTGCAGTCCCATTGACTAGATTGACTCAGAAGAATTCCCCATTCTGATAGTCCGACGAGTGTGAGGTGAGCTTTCAGAAGCTTAAGACATCATTGACCTCATGACCAGTCCTGGTATTGCCTTCCGGTTATGGGATGTATACAGTGTATTGCGACGCTTCACGCGTTGTTTTGGGTTGTGTGTTGATGCAGAAATGGAGAGTTATTGCTTATGCTTCGTTCAAGCTGAAGGTTCATGAGAAGAATTACCCTGTGCACGATTTGGAGTTTGCGGTGATTGTTCATGCTCTTAAGATTTGAAGGCACTACTTGTATGGAGTGTCCTGTGAGGTTTATACAGACCACCGTAGCTTGCAGCACTTGTTCAAATAGAGGGATCTTAATTGGAGGTAGCGCAGATGGCTTGAGTTGTTGAAGGATTATGATATCACCATTCTTTATCATTCGGGCAAGGCAAATGTGGTAGCAGATGCTTTGAGCAGGAAGGCAGAGAGTATGGGTAGCTTGGCTTACATTGCACTAGAGGAGAGACCTCTAGCCTTGGACATTCAGTCCTTGGCTAATCGCCTGGTGAGATTAGACCTTTTAGAGCCTCGTCGAGTTCTTGCAGATGTGGTTGCTCGGTCTTCGTTATTGGGGGAGATTAAAGCTCGGCAGTATGATGATCCCTGTTTGGCAGAGCTACGAGAGACAGTGGTTCAGGGTAGGGCCAAAGAGGTTACTATTGGCAAGGATGGCATTCTGAGACTTCAGGGCCGTTTATGTGTTCCTAATGTTGATGGCCTGAGGGAGAGGATTCAAGAGGAGGAACACAGTTCTAGGTATTCTGTTCATCCTGGTGCTACGAAGATGTATCGTAACTTGAAGCAACATTACTGGTGGAGGTGGATGAATAGGGACATTGTGGAGTATGTGGTTGGGTGTCTTAATTACCAGCATATTAAGTATGAGCACCAGAGGCTAGGTGGCCTACTTCAGAATATGCCCATTCCTGAGTGGAAGTGGGAGCACATCACTATGGACATTATGGTTGGGTTGCTTCGGACCTTGCAGAAGGTGGACGCGGTTTGGGTCATTATGGATAGATTGACCAAATCGACGCATTTCATTCCTGTGGCTATTACTTATGCTTCTCAGAGGCTAGCCCAGATCTACATTCGGGAGATAGTCCGGTTACACGGTGTGCCGGTGTCCATTATATCAGATCGAGCTCCTCAGTTCACCTCGCACTTCTAGAGAGCATTGCACAGTGGGTTAGGCACCCATATAGACCTCAGCACAACATTTCACCCACAGACTGATGGCCAGTCAGAGCGTACAATTCAGATATTGGAGGACATGCTCAGGGCATGTGTGATTGACTTTGGAGGTCAGTGGGACCAATTCTTGCCTTTGGCCGAGTTTGCTTAAAGTAACAGTTATTAGTCCAGTATCGAGATTTCTCCATTTGAGGCTTTGTATGGTCGGCGATGTCGTTCTCCTATCGGGTGGTTTGAGCCTGGCGAGGGTAAGTTATATAGCACGGACCTGGTGAGAGATAACTTGGAGAAGGTGAAGTTGATTCAGGAGAGACTCCGCACAGCACAGTCCATACAGAAGAGTTACGTGGATCAGAAGGCACGTGATGTATCATTTATGGAGGGAGACAAGGTCCTATTGAACGTTCGAGGATGAACGTTTGTTTAAAGGGGGGAGAGTGTAACGACCCGACCGATCATTTTGCGTATTAGGACCCCATTTCCTAAATGAGACTACCCATAGCGGCTCCTCATGATTTATGACTTGCGGGGACGGGTGGTTCAGGATTTGGAAGTGTTTTAGAGTGCAATAGGAACACTTGGTTCCTTAAGAGTGGCCTTTTTTGCCAAGTTTGACTTTGGTCAACATTTGAGCAAACGGCCTCGGAATCGAGTTCCGACAGTTCCAGTAGCTTCGTATGGTGATTTTGGACTTGGGTGTATGTTCGGGACGGGTTTTCGATGACCCAGGAGCATTTCGGCGCCCAATATAGAAATAAGAATTTCCGTAAGTTTGAAATTTGGCTTAGAATGTGAGTTTATGTAATTGAGGTCCGAACGGAATTTCGAGACTGAGAATAGTTCCGTTATGTCATTTATGACTTGCCTGAAAAATTTGGTGTCATTCCGAGTGGTATAGGTTGGTTCGGGGCATTGAATGCGAATTCTAGAACTTTAAGTTCAAAGTTTGATTCAATTTGGTTTTGGGGTCGAATTCTTAGTTTCGTTGTTGTTTTTCACATTCCAAAAATTTGAGTGAGTCTGTATCATGAATACAGACTTGTCAATGCCTTTGGAAGGGGTCCCGAGGGGCTCGGGCGAGTTTCGGATCCCTCAGAGCTAATTCCAAAACACCAGATTTTTGTTGTCTGGTTTCCTTCTGTGCGATCGCAGGTGCACTAATGCGATCGCATAGGAGGAATGGGCAGGGGTAAGAAAATGACCTGTGCGATCGCACAGGTCTCTCCGCGTCCGCACTATGTTGGGTTGTGGCCTGGCCCAACTGATTATTTCTCTCTACGATCGCATCCCTCTCCTCCGCGATCGCATAGGCCTAGCCAGCAAGCCTTCCGCGATCGCATTTCCCCCTCCACGGTCGCACAGTGGACCTTCAGAGGTCCTGACCATTTGGCTTGTGCGATTGCGCTGCCCCAGGTGCGATCGCACACAAGGGGCAGCTGGGCAGTGTTAGTTTTAAACACGGGAATTGCCCATTTTCTCCATTTATTTCCTCCATTACAGACCTTGAGAGCTTGGGAAAATTAGTCCACGACCTAGGTACTGAAGAGGTAAGTTAATTCCACCCTACCTCTAGTTTACTTCATGAATTACTAGCTAAATTACCTACTTAATTATTAGAAAATCAGGAATTGGGTAGTAACTTAGGGCTCATGAGGAGTTTGATGAATTACCCATAAATTTGCCATGAAATCAAGTAAAAACTATATATTAACGATCCTTAGGACATGTGTGAGTGTTTCCTTCGAGAATTTTCGGAATCCGAGCGTGCGGGCCTGGTGGCGGATTTTAGGATTTCTTCAAGAATAGTGAATTGGCTAAATTCATAAAATAATTTCATGTTTTGAATATAATTTGATATATTTATGTATCGATTGGTTTGTTTCGAGTCCTCGAGAGGCAAGTTTGGAGTTTCGGGCACGTTCTTAGTCTGGGGAGTAGATTCGACACGAGGTGAGTCTCCTTTCTAAACTTGTAAGAGGGAATTGTCCCCATAGGTGATTCATATTCAATGTGTTGTTGTTTTGGGGGCTACATACGTACAAAGTGACGAGAGTCCGTATGTAGCGGCTATTATTGTTACGTCCGGGTAGTTAGGCCCACAACATGCTTTATATTCTTCCTTGTAATGAATTACATGTATGAATTCCTGATGTATATAGTATGATTCCTTGAGATTTATAAAATTTGATAAGTTGGAAGGAGATTATTATGGAAAGGAAATGTTAGTATTATTGTGTGTGCATGTGACCGCTTCGCAAATTTACATTCCGCGAGCGGAGTGTGATTCCCCCCACTCTCATGGGAGCGGGTCGTACGCCACGGAGGATTGAAAGGTGCACTTATGGTTCGGGCCGTTCGACCCTCGGCAGTGCACATATGAGATTATACTATGGTAAGAATGCACTTATGGGACGGGCCGTTCGATCCTCGGCAGCGCATGGATATTATTCTTATGACTCCGGCCGGTTGTCTTAATCCTGTGTGCGCATGACTATTTGGTACTGTTTCGTGGATATTGACTTGGCAGATATTTGGGGGAAAAGAAACCGGAAATTGTTATTTACTTTCAGTATTTACTTGGATTTCTGTGCTTTATACATATTTGTTGTTCACTGTCTTACATGCCTACAGTTTTTCATTATATCCTGTTATATTATACTGTTGGACCTTAGTGAGTGTCAAGTCGACCTCTCGTCACTACTTCTTCGAGATTAGACGGGATACTCACTAGGTACATATTTATTTATGTACTCATGCTACACTTTTGTACTTAATTGTACAGGTTCTGAGGCGGGTGCATCTGGTTATCATACCGGAGATAGGTTCTGATATAGTGGATCTGACTTCACGGTGAGCTGCTTCTCCTGATGACCTTCAACAGTACCATGGAGTTCCTTTTTCTTATTTTCCCGTCTATTTATTTCAGACAGTGGGGATTGTATATTTTTATCTTTTGTATATCCAGTTAGTATGCCCGTGGTACTCGCGACTCTAGTTATTGGCACACACGTAGTAGTCATCACGGATTATAGCTTGTATATATTTTGTTGGCTCACGCCTCCTTACGACTGCTTTTGGATTAAAACTGGTTAATTATCTTTCGATATTATGTTCTGAACTTTATAATTCGGGATATGATGAAATCTTTAATCAGATAAGAAAGAACCCTTGGTTAGATAAGTGTTGGCTTGCCTGACCCCGCTGTTGGGCGTCATCACGACCTGAGTTAGGATTTTGGTTCGTGATAGTCGGGTTTTACTATCTCTAGATTCAACCATTTAATTGGGACTATCAATTTCTTGAGTTCACCCCGTTTTATTGATAGCCAAGTTTTCCTAGAGTCATTCTCTCTTTCTCGAGTAGAGACTAAGTCAAATAGGCTTGAATCAATATTGGCAACCATTAATTCTACAATTAAAGCAAGAACTAGGCTAAATATTACACACCCAACCATAAACAAATCCTAAATAAAAACACCCATTAGGCATCCATACTAGGGTTGGGTCATAACTCTAGCCAGAAATTTAGCTCCTCATAGATGAAAATGAAGAAGTTAAAGAAGGAAAGAATATTAACCTCATATTAAATGATAGAGAGATGAAAATCCAATATAAAATAAACAAACTATTATAAAATTTCCTAAAGCGAAAAATAAAAATGGCTCCCAACTTTCAGATGTTAAAACTTAACCTAATTTTGTCAAAAAGACTATTTATACACAGCTGAAATTTTCCTACAAAATTTCCCTTTCAGAGGTTCTGCGACCGCACAATTCTGTATTCGGTCTACACTTTGATGCAGAGCTTGACAGGAGGGACTTATGCGGACGAACAATTAAGAGTTGCAGCCACACTTCTTTAGGTTCTGTGGACCGCACATTTCGGAGAGTAGCCACACTCTTGAGTTCTGCGGCCGCACAATAATAGTGTAGTCCGCAGTTCTTGATGAACTTCAAACTTGGAGTCTCTGATCTTTATCATCCGCAGAAACACAATTATTGTGTGGTCCGGACTTTGCAAATCTTTTATGTCAGAGGACCTTCATGATCTATGGCCGCAGACAAAATTCTGCGGTCCGCACTTTGGCCTTTTTGCTTGGTTTTTGTCCTTGTCAAAAAATATTCATTCTTGAGTTGAATTTCATCACTTTGACTCATTTTATCAGTTTTCGATAATACCTTTAGACATTTTTGAGCTAAAACGAAAGTAAAAAAGGGCACAAATAAGTAGTCAAAATCCCCACTTATTAACTCCCCCAAACTTAAGCTTTTGCTTGTCCTCAAGCAAATAAAGTGATTCCCACATCCACAAAAAAGAGCTATTTCAGATAGCCTAAGGTGAATTAAACACACATCAAGTGTGACCAACAATTACCCACACACTCATGAATTATCAACAACACACTGTTTTGAAGGTTAAAGCACAAATAACTCTAATGCGACACTTGAGCATCAAGAGTTGACTTTACTCATCAAGGAAGTTCGCACTTTCATGTAGGTCGATGTGGATCCTAAACTCCTCCTCCTATACAGTCTGTTAGCTCATCTCACTTCATAATGTAGCACTCAATTCAATGACTTATGAAAGGTTCTCTCTAAGTACCATATGCTTGCCCCTCATGTAAATCACCACTAATGTAAGTTTACTCGGCTTAAAATCACGTAGGGCTTTTTAGGCATATAATGAAGGCTTTTGGACTAAGGTGGGAAATGTTGGAATAGAACGAGCTCATCTTTTCTTAAGCACTCAATTTTTGTTTTTTGGCTCATGCTTTGCCGACTCTTTGAGTCATTTTCTTTTTCCTTAGAGGAGCTAGAGAGACTAGACATCACTCTTTCTTGGTCATGATATTCATTTTCTCCTTCTTTGTTTTGTCTTTGCTTTGCACTTTCGCTATTCTTTGAATCCCATCAACTCTTCACTTTATTCACTTTCTTTTTGGGTTTTTCTTTTGTTCTTTCTTTATTTTTCTTTGCCTTTCCTTTTTTTTCATTCCTTTTCTCTTTTTGTACCTTGATACTAGTTTCAAACTCCTCGTCTTTCTCCCAAACTTATGTTTTCACCATTTATTTATCATGATTGCTAAGGAAAGCTCGGATGCCGAAAGAGGGTCAGTATAAAACAGGTAAGGCTTGTAACATGGTTATCAAATGAAAAAGGCTTTAGGATTAATGGGTTGAATAGGGATAACATCATTGCTGGGCCATGGAAATTTTCAAAACGGTTCAAGGAGCGCCTACAATTACTTCTCAAGCCAAGCAAAACTTAGAATTTTGCCTGAAAACACATTCGAGGCAAGTTCTAGGCCATTCGCACGGGTACTTGGACTTGTAACAAAACATCTCACCTCTCACACAGCTGGATTGTTAAAAAGGAAAGAGTCGAGGGCCCAAAACAACCATATTCAAGATTGGAAATCGCTAGTGGTTCAACTAAACCACTTGATGATTGCCTAAGTTAACATAAGAGTCACAATGTCACTAACTATAGCCATTTCTTTCCAAGAACTTGTTTTTAACCATAAGCGTGTAGTTAAGTGTGTTGGTACTAAGTGAAGCATGCTTGACCCTTTTATTCATTATTACTATTATTTTTACCTAAACATAAAAAACGGACTCAATCTTTTAAGAAGGCTATCACGCCATCCATAGTTAGGAAGAGCCACCCGGTTCACACAAAAACCACCTTTTGAAAGAACCGTGGCATTAAGAAAATCAAATGCTTATTGATCAGTTAAACATAAAAATATGCTATTAAAGTAAATTAGAAGCTAGACTAATAATAGTTAGGAAGATTTTAAGAAGGCTGTCACGCCATCCATAGTTAGGAAGAGCCACCCGGTTCACACAAAAACCACCTTTGGAAAGAACCGTGGCATTAAGAAAATCAAATGCTTATTGATCAGTTAAACATAAAAATATGCTATTAAAGTAAATTAGAAGCTAGACTAATAATAAAACAAAATAAAGAAGCTATTAAATAAACTGCTGAAAGTAAGAAAAATGAATATAGAAAGAAAGAATGGGGAATAAAATATATACATCAAAAGAGAGGGAGGAATATATTCATAATAAAAAAGAAAATAAAGATAAAAATATAGTATTATAGTTATTACATGACAATGTCATATCAAATCAACCAAAATATACCACCCCCTGAATAAGAGTAAGCAGTGTCCTCAATGTTTAACAAAAATCAAAATAAAGAAGGGTAGAGAGTGAAGAAAACTCCCTATGTGGTCCCAGTGTGCATGGCAGCACCACCACCCTTGGGCTCCTCCAACTGGATCTCATCATCCTCTGCTCGGGGAGTGACGGGGTTGGTGAACATCTGACGCACCTCCTCAGCAGTATGGGCAGCAAGGTCTAGCTCGTCAGACTGGCCAGCTGGTGCCTTTGCTGATTGTGCTACTGGGTCTGCAGGTACTAATGGATCTATCTCCATCAGTAGGTCAAATGGAAGATCACCAGTTGCTGCAATCTTGGTCACTTATTTTCTCAATCTGTCCAGTGATTTCGTCTAGGCATGAGATTTCCTTATCTTCTTCAACTGCTTACCCAACTCCTCAACAGCCCCCCCATGTGCCACCAATGTATCCATTATGGTCTTCTGATTGTCAAAGATATTCTTAAATGTTTCCTCCACTAACAGAGGAACCTGTGGTGCTGATGGGGTAGATTATTGTGCTATAACAACAATGGATATATTAGACAACTTTTAAGTAGTTGTGTGCATCTAGTTGTTGAGACTTGCCAATTTCTGGGAGACTCGCAGTGCACTCAGTGGATATGTGGATGAGGAAGGCAATGGTACTTATGCTGATGTTCTAGAAGATGAAGGAAGTGGCATGTCAACTGCCTCGGTGGAAGGACCGGTTGCTATGGAAGGCATGGCAGCTGTAAAAGGCTCATCAATTGAATCTGTAACCACCTGCGATGGCTCATCTGACTGGACAACAGTAGTAGATGTCTTACCCTTGAACTTTGGGTTCCCCGAGCCTTGCAAAGAGTACCATGAGAAAGGTTTTTTGGCCCTCACCTTTGTATCAAAACTCCTTGGCTCCACCTTTGCATTTGTGAGATATTATGTTAAGGTGTTGGGATATGGGTAGGAGCTTTCACCTTTTCTGACAACCACTGACATGTTGGGCGACATGATTGCACCCACATTGATTAGGTATCCGACCATGATAGATGCCGCCAAAACTGCTCGAGGGATTGGAAGATTGTTCTCATTGTGGCTCGGGTCTATACGGCTACACATAAATGTTTGCCACACTTTTGCTTCAAATTTGAGGTTGGCATGTGCAATAGGAACCCCTTCTGTGTTCCACGGTGGTGGTGGTCCTGGAGCTGCCAAGATTTCTTCTAGGCAAGGGCAAGCTGCATCACCCATAGAAAGCTTCTCCAAGTACTGTACTGGCTCTACCTCGTCGAACCCAAAGTAAGTGTTAAAAGTGCTTTGATAAAATCTGACTTTCAAGTTCCTCAACTTGGTCACTTTGGCACCCTTCTTGATGTGTGCCACATTGGCATAAAATTATCGTACTAAATTCCCCTTGGAATCCATAACACTCTAGGTGAACCACATTCACCTTTTGCACCCCCTCAACTATTTAAGCACATTTGGATTGGATCAATCCAAATCCTTCAATAAAAATTATCGCACAAGTGTGAGCGATCTATGGGGCCACCATTGTCTGAACTTTGTGAAGGTTGTCAAGCTCACAAACCTGTCTTCCCATGCCTCCTTCTTCTTCGACCTCTCTAGGTAACCCACTCTAGTGTCACCTCCTATACCATCATCTGGAATATCATCATCATCGCCCACTGCAACTGGTGCAGGGGGAGAGTTTGTAGATGAGGGCTCTGAACCCTGGCTGCCTACATCTGAACCCTCAGAAGAACTTGTTGTGGTGGAGGGTTCATTGTGGAGTTGGTATATCCTAGTGAATTGTGGTGGTTGGGACTGGGCCCCTGGTTGTTCCTCCACTGAGTGGCCCTTGGAGTCTTTCCTAGAGGGAATATAAGAGCTTGATTCTTAGGGGTTTGTGGCCGTACCTCTGAAAGGTGGTTTGCTTCTTGGCTATTGCTTTTGTCTACAATACCAGAGGTTGAGTACCCTTTCCTCGGCCACTCTTTAGAAGTTTCACCTCTACCTCTTGATCGAACCATTGTCTTCAATATAAAGGAAACATGAGTCAGTTATAGTTCAGAAGCAGTCTGTGAAAAATTGCAGGAAAAAACAGTGTTGAAAAGGGAAAGTGCTTTGCCTTGTGTAGACCGGACTATTTCAAAGTGCAGTCGTACAACTGAAGTGCATACCGCACAATTTTGAGGGCGGCCGCACAAGATCGGGCTCAGACTATTGGTTCTCTAAAATTTGAACATGTGGTCACACACATTTTTCTACGGACCTCATAATTTGGAGTGCAGTTCACACAATGAATGCACATCTGTTGCCCTACTAAATATCTGACGACCACACAATTTCATGTGCGGCCGCACAATGCAAAAATATATGACACTGACTTTAGGTTTTTCAATTTTTTGCACCAATTAGACATGGTATTGGCAAATTATATATGATACATGATTTACCTAGTCCCCAATGAGTACATATGAGACTACCCACACAATTTTAAGCACGCATGATGAACATTTGACATTTTAGGCCTACAAATAACTATACTATTCAAAAACAAAAACTAAAAAAACTTGAAAAATGTAAACATGAATTGAACATATCAAGGATGAAGGATGCATGGTGGAATCTAGGTTGATAAAATGAGTGTGGAATGTGAAATAATTTATGCGCACTGTGCTTGCCTTGGTTTCAAGACTTCACAGTGCGTAAAGTTTTAAATAGTGCTATGAGTACCTATTTATAGGCTTACCAAATTAGGTAAAAAATGATGTTCAGCGCGACCGCACAATTTTGTGCACGGTCCGCACTCTTTACCTGAACCCATCTGAAAATCTACGGTCTGCACAAAATGGAGTGAAGCCGTAGATATTGTGCGGATCGCACAATTACAAGTGCGGCTGCAGAATGACCTTTTCTCCGCAATTCCAAACTTCAGAGAGTTGCATATTTGGGTCCAGTTGTGCGGCCGCACAAAGAATTTTATGACCGCAGACTCTTCTGTACTGTTGCATTCAATATTGTGCGGTCAGTACTTTTTCAACACTTAGTCATTTTTTCGAGCACAAAACCTGTAAAACACACTCATTCCTGCAATTCATTTCAAAACCAGTTAGCTCAAAACAAAACCTATCTTAAAAAAGATAAAAATAAAAGAAAAAAGAAACATGGGTTGCCTCCCAAGAAGCGCCTGATTTAACGTCACGACACGATGCAGATTGCCAGCAATCACTTGAAATGAATTAATGCCACAACGTGGCCATCATCAACGTTTCCAAGATAATGCTTCACCTGGTGTCCATTGACTCTAAACACTTAGACTTCAATTTTCCTGGGAACATACGTAACCGAGAATTGAACAATAACACAAGATCACCTTCTTTGAACTCCTTATTTCGGATGTACTTGTCATGGAGGTACTTCATATTCTCCTTATATAAGGAATAACTTGTATAAGCATGGTATCGGAATTCATCAAGATCATTCAATTGTGCCACCCTTAAGTTGGCGGCGACATCCCACTCAAGATTAAGCTTCTTACCACATAGCTCTTTGCTCAAGTTCCACCGGAAGATGACAAGCTTGTGTTTAACCAAAAAATAAGATCTTTTGACTAAAGCTTAATTTAGGATAAACTCGGGTTACTGATAATCGAATTAATAAAATAAAGAATATAATAGCAATAATTTCGAGAACAATATGCAAAAAATTAAAATAGCTTAGTATCCGAGAAATCAGATGCCTTTGTTTATTACAGTTTTATCCCTTTTATAGGGGTATTCTCCTAGTACAACGTTTGTATTTCTGCCATGATAGCCTATTTAATGATTAATTATTACATTAATGAGGCGTTGCAATGGTGAAGGGTAACTATTTTTTTAGGAGTTACATAACGTACAAGACATTGATTGCTGATATTTGAAACGGCCCATTATTGCGTCCGGATTCGTTGTGACAGTGTCTCTTCTTCTTTGATGATATTTCCGCGGATAATTCCTTGCATTGACCGTACCTTTTTATCCCGTGTCCACGTGTGATATTTTATTTGGTCCATCTGGCTGGCTGAGTCATCCAAAATTTGTACACGTATGAGGCTATATTTTTTACCAATACAACTTTCCCAAACACTAAACGGTAAGGAGACATACCACTCGGTGTTTTGTAAGCCGTCTTATAAGCCCAGACAACATCAACAAGTTTCTTCGACCTATCCGCCCGGTTGGCATTCACTGTGTTTGACAAAATACTCTTGATCTCTTGGTTGGAGACTTCCACTTGCCCGCTTGCTTGATGGTGATTGGGGGTCGAGACTTTGTGAGTTACACCATACTTGGTGAGTAAGGTATCAAGAGATTTGTTGCAAAAATGCGACCCCCATCACTTATAATTGCCCTTGGAGTACCAAATCTTGTGAAGATGTTCTTTTTCAAAAATGCCACCACATTTTGAGCTTCGTTGTTGGGTAAAGCTACGGCTTAAACCCATTTTGACACATTGTCCACAACTACCAAAATGTAAGTATTCCCACAAGAGCTTATGAACGGCCCCACGAAATTAGTGCCCCACACATAAAAAATGTCAACTTCCAAGATGGTGGCGAGGGGAATCTAATTTTTATTAGAGATCCCACTGGCCTTTTGACATTCATCACAATCCTTGACTAGATCACTAGAGTCCTTGTAGAGAGTAGGCCAATAGAATCCACAACTCAACAGTTTTGTCGTTGTTCTCGCTTCACCGTGATGACCACCATATGGTGAATAGTGGAAACCTCAAGAATTTCCTCTTATTCTTCATCTGGTACACATCGTCAAATCATACCATCGGTATAATTGCGGAAGAGATACGGTTCATCCCAATAATAGGCACGTCCATCCCATTTAAGCTTCTTCCATTGGTTTGAAGAGAACTCATTCAGTACAATACCACTCACAATATAATTTGCTAAGTCGGCGAACCATGGAATCCATGTCATTGAAAAGGCTAGAAGTTTGTCATCGGGGGAAGGAATCATTTATCTCAAGGCCGTCATGTGGCCTCCCCTCCTTCTCCAAGCGAGACAAGTGGTCCGCCAGTTGGTTTTCACTACCTTTGCGTTCTTGAATTTCTAGATAAAACTTTTGCAATAGAAGCGCCCACCTCATTAACCTCGCCTTTGAATCCTTTTTTCTCATTAAGTACCGAAGTGCCGCATGATCGGTGTGGACAATCACCTTTTACCCATCAAGTACGGGCGGAACTTCTCCATAGCCAGGATAATAGCAAGGAGCTCTTTTTCGGTCACTGTGTAATTGACTTGGGCATCGTGCAAGGTCTTACTAGCATAGTATACCGAATGGAAGATTTTGTTGATACGTTTCCCCAAAACTTCTCCTACAGCCACATCACTTGCATCACACATGAGCACGCAGGCCAAGCTCCAATCCGATGCAGTGATAATAGGAGTAGTAGTCAATTTGAACTTGAGCAATTCAAATGCCTTCATGCAATCCTCGTTGAAATGGAACTTGGCATCCTTCTCCAAAAGCTTACACAAGGGGTTCACCACTTTGGAAAAATCTTTGATAAAACAACGATAGAACCCCGCAAGACCCAAGAAGGTCCTCACTCCTTTCACGACTGAAAGGGGTGAGAGTTTAGAAATCACCTATATTTTGGCCTTGTCGACCTCAATACAATGTTTTGAAATTTTGTGGTCGTGGACTATTCCTTCCACGACCCTGAAGTGATATTTTCCCCAATTCAATACCAAGTTTGTCTCCTCACATCTTGCCAAGACCTTATCCAAAATATTCAAGAAATCATCAATCTAATTCCCAACCACGGAAAAGTCATCCATGAAGACCTCAAGAAAATCCTCCACCATGTCGGTAAAGATAGCCATCATACATCATTCAAAAGTCGTCGGTGCATTGCATAACCTAAATGGAATCCACGAGAATGCGAAAGTACCATAGGGACATGTGAAAGTAGTCTTCTATTCGTCCTTCGGAGCAAATAAAATTTGATTGTAGCCAGAATATCCATCAAGGAAACAATAGAAAGCAAGACCGACCAAACTATTAAGCACTTGATCAAGGAATGAAAGTGGGAAATGATCTTTCCTTGTGACTTTGTTGAGCTTACGATATTCCATACACACTGTCCACCCGATCACCGTTCTTGTAGGAATCAAATCGTTCTTGTCATTGGTGACCATAGTCATCCCCCCTTTCTTTGGGGAACATTGCACCGGAGAGGTCCACGAGCTATCATAAATGGGGTAAACTACCCCGGCATCCAACCATTTTATGATCTTCTTATTCACAAATGCTGGCATTGCTTTATTTAATCTTCTTTGAAGTTTAATGGAGGTTTTTGAATCCTCCTCCAAAATAATCTTGTGCTTGCAAAAGTCAGGGCTTATACCCCGAATGTACGCCAATGTCCATACGATAGATTTATTCCTCTTTTGTAGCACCGCCAAAGTAGAGTCTACCAGCACGTTAGTCAAATAAGGGGAAAGAATAACTGGTAAAGTAGAACATGGGATAAGGAATTTCTATCTGAGATGTTGAGGCAATGGAATTAACTCCAAAGTGGGAGGCTCCTCGATTGAGGGCTTTGTTGTAGGAGTATTCCGGTTTTCAAGATCTAAGGACAATTTGCGGGGTTCATAAGTGTTCAACCCCATTCCTTGCAATGCATTCACACATTCCACATATCCATCCTTATCATCATCATCATGATTGAGAAATACGGCCTCCAAAGTATCATCAACATTAATCATGGCCCTAGCATCATCAACAACCTGTTCGGTCACTAAGTCCACAAATGAACAAACTTCATTGCTATTCGATTGCCTCATAGATTTGCACACATGGAAACCACCTTTTCATCACCCACCCGGAAGGTGAGCTCACCAACTTCCACATCAATAAGATCTTTCCCCGTAGCAAGGAAAGGTCTACCCAAAATAATAGGCACCTCATAGTCCACTTCACAATCAAGAATCACAAAGTCCGGCGGGATGATGAACTTATGAAAAAGAACCAACACATCATCAATAATATCCAATGGTCTCTTCATAGTATGATCCGCCATTTGCAACCTCATAGATGTGGGTCTTGGTTTCCCGATACCCAAAGTTTCGAACACCTAGTAGGGCATCATGTTGATACTCGTCCATAGATCACAAAGAGCTTTAGAAAAGTCGGCCCTTCCAATAGTGCAAGGGGTTGTTAAAGTGCTAGGATCTTCTAATTTAGGATCCATTGAGTGCACAATTACACTCACTTGATGTGTCATCTTTATAGGCTCACGATTCATCGACCTTTTATTTGTCACCAAATCCTTCAAGAACTTCGCATATCCGGGAATTTGCTCCAAAGACTCAACCAATGGCACACTAATAGATAAGCTCTTCATCATGTCAATAAACCTTTTGACTTGGTTCTCGCCATTCTTCTTGGCAATCCTTTGAGGGTATGGAGGTGGAGGCCTTGGCACTGGTGCCTCAGCCTATGGCACTACCGGTTCCGGTATGTCAACAAACTGTTCCCTATAACGGGTTCACTTCTTCTTGAGTCTCCTCCACATTTTCATCAATATCAATTCTCACTTGATCATTAGCTTGAACCACATTGTTTGGAATCTCATCTTCTTGAATCACTTTATCATCATCCACAATTCTTCTTTTACTTGAGGTGGTTGAATCCCCACCTTTTCCACTCCTTGTGGTAACGACCATGGCATGTCCCGTGTTGTTCCCACCCTTCGAGTTCACCATTGTGTCACTTGGTAGTGCCCACTTAGGACGAGTGATTAAATCTTGGGAGTGTTGCCCCAATTGAACTTCCAAATTTCGGATTGCAGTGTTGTGAGAGGATACTTGAGCATCGAAGTCGGCATTCTTCTCCATCATTTGTTTGAACATGTTATCAATTCGCCTCATCTCATTAGTGGAAGAGCTAGACCCATGAGACGGATAAGGTCGCATGTTTCTTGGCTGTTGATACATCGGGGGCCTTTGAAACCCCGACCCCCGATTCCCTTGGTTATTATTCCAACCCCTTTTGTTGTTGCCTCCCCAATATACTTGATTGTTGTCACTCCAATTGCCTTGGTTGTGTTGATTGTTCAAATTGACTTGATTGTTATGATTGTTCCAATTACCTTGATTTTTGTTACCACCACTCCAATTGCCTTGGTGTTTTGAGTTCCAATTTCCTTGATTACCTTGCGATCGCCATTGTTGTTGATTCGGGCCTTGAGAGTTGTTTTTTTCCCTTGGAAGTTGTTCACATATTGCACTTTCTCCTCTTGTTCATTGTATGATTCATTTTGGTCATACCCACTACCAGCTTGCACATACTGTTCCACACGGTTTTGTACTTGTTGACCCTTCTACCTTCGCTTGTTCACCATCATAATAACACCTTCCATTGCATTTACTTTCTTAGGACCTTGATATTTTTGAAGTTGAGCTTTGGCTTATTCATTCATAATGGTGGTCAAATCGACAATTGCTTGCCCGGGATCATGCAATTATTTATGTAGGTGAATCACATTCGGATCACCTTGAGGAACATTAGCTCTACTTTGCCATGACGATGAAGTATCGCCATTTCATCTAAGATCTCACAAAATTTGGCATATGGTGTTGTCAAGAAATTCCCACCGGCAAGTTGGTTGACCGCTGTCACGCCCCAAACCTGGGGGGCGAGACCGGCACCTGGTGCCTCACCTATCCTTGATACCAACTTGCGACTAAGGAACTCTGAACATGTGATGTCATACTTTGGCCATGGGCCACATTGCACGATAATGTCCGATGAAAAATATAAAACTGAATAAAACTAACGCTGATTAAATGTGAACATAAAGTTGCGCCGACAAGGCCGTCATAACTACTATAGCTGACAAACCAACCAAATATACCTACAAGGCCTGCAAGCTCAACATACTGCACTAACTGATAGGATATGTCTACAAGCCTCTACTGTTGGATATACTGTGATCGGAACAACTCCACGACCTACTCATAACATATATACATATATATACAAAATATACATAAGGTTCTAGACTCGACAACTCCCAAAGGCTTGGAGCTTAGCGATCAAGCTGAACTCGGGAAACACTTGATGAGGAGGTCTACACGTCTGTCTATTTGAACCTGTACGCATGAAATGCAGTGCCCCCAGAAAAGGGACGTCAGTATGACATAATGTACTGAGTATGTAAGGTAATATACTGAAAGCTGAACTGACCTGATAATATAACAACTAAAAGTAACGGGAAGTCAAAGATAATTTGAACAATATAGTAAGTAAAATAGATGTCCGGCTCTATAAGGCTCGGTATATATATTTGCTTTGCCGTAGTAGGCTCGCTCACAAGTGCTCAGCCATAGTAGGCTCTGTATCTCGACCAACTGGGCTCGCTCATAGGCTCTCAGCCACAATAGGCTCGGTATATAACTTACCATCTGATCAGAGGTTTCCCAATAGGGGCCTGCCCATCGATTACAGCTCGATAGTAATGAAAATACTATAATACTACCTATGTAGGCTCTCTGCTCTCTTGACTGGATGAAGACAATACTCAATTGAATATGAATTCTTGATAAGGGAGAATACTGTAACTTATGAGACTAGGATAATGTATATAAACTCGGGAGTATGAACTTCTCTTTATGTCTCGTTATCAAAAACATGTAGTTATTGGATCATGCCAAAATGAAGAAAGGTTTTAGCCTTAACATACCTTAGTCGATTCTCTTGAGAAAGATTGTACCGTACTCCCTTAGAATCGCAAAATCCCGTTGTTATTACATAGTATAAGTTTGTATGAAATCTCACGTTTTTGAATTCTTGAAGATCCATGAAAGCTCATGTTACTGAATGTTTTTGAAATGAAGCTCACATTATTGAAATGAAGCTCACTTCCAGGAGTTCAAAATGAATTCTCTGAAGCTATTGAATATGAAGCTAACATTATTTATTGAATATGATGTTCACATCTAGAGACTTGGAGCTCCAAAATGAACTCTTTGAAGATTACTTGAATGAGTTCAATATGATGCTCACGTTAATTATTTCAATGTCTTTCTTGGTGGGTTTCACTTTCCTAATGACTAAGCCACAAAGTTTTCTAATTGTGACACCAAATTTCATGACTTAGGAGTCAATTAGTTAAATCTAGTAATGCTGCCACATTTTTGGCTCATCTTTATCCAACAATTAACCACTTAAGTTTTTAATTAATTGGTTAATCCCCCATTAACCAATAATTACTCAATTATCCACATTATTAGGTATTATCTCAAATTACTTAAATACCACTCACTTTTAACACACTTTCAACACCTTACATATTGTAACGACCCGACCGGTCATTTTTTGTTCTAGGACCCCGTGCCCCTAAATGATACTTCCCGTAGTTTCTTTTACTTATTTACGACTTGTGGGGACGGGTGTTTTGGGATTTGGAAGAGTTTGGAGTAGTATAGGAACACTTGGTTCCTTAAGGTTGGCCTTAAAGGCCAAGTTTTACTTCGGTCAATATTTTTAGTAAACGACCTCAGAATCGAGATTCGAAGGGTCCGGTAGGTTCGTATGATGATTTCGAACTTGGGCGTATGTTCGGAACGAGTTTTGGATGACCCGGGAGCGTTTCAACACCAAATAGTGAAATTAGAATTTTCTTAAGTTTGTTTTTGTGTTTTCGAGGTCCAAATAAAATTTCGAGATCGGTAATAGTTCCATTATTTCATTTATGACTTGCTTGCAAAATTTGGGGTCATTCCAAGTAGCATAGGTAGGTTCGGCGTAATAGAAGCGGATTCTAGAACTTGAAGTTAAAGTTTGATCAATTTGGTTTTGGGATCGGATTCTTAGTTTCGTTGTTGTTTTTCGCTTTCTGAGAATTTGAGCGAGTCCGTATCATGAATAGATACTTGTCAGTGTCTTTGGACAGGGTCCCGGAAGGCTCGGGTGAGTTTCGGACCCCTCGAAGCTAAGTGCCAAACACCAGATTTTCTGTGTCTGGTTTCCTTCTATGCGTTCGCGGTTGAACTCACACATTCGCATAGAATGAGTTGGAAGGCGTGGAAAAATGCCCTATGTGATCACACAGGCATGCACGCGTATTCATAGGGGAAGGATGTAGGCTGCTCGCCAAGCTTTTCTTCTCTGCATTCGCATCCCCCTCCCCGCGTTCGCGTAGGTCTAGCCCAGCTAGCCTATGCGTTCGCATAGCCCCCTTCGCGTTTTCATAGAAGGCCTCAGAGGGGCCTAGCCAGTTGTTCATCGGGAACGCACTGCCCCTGCTGCGTTCGCGTACAAGGGGAAGCTGGGCAGTGTTATTTTAAAACGGGACTTAGTCTATTTTGAGCACTTTTCTTCTTCCTTGGGGCGATTTTTGAGCATGCAAAAGAGACAAACGACTTAGATATTGTAAGGTAAGTAATTCCTCCTATAAATTTAGTTTAATACTTGAATTATTAGGTAGGTTAACACATTAAATTGGTAGGAATCATGGGTTTAGAGTAAAACATATGTTTTTGATAAAAATTTCCGGAATCCAAGCATGTGGGCCCGGGGGTGTATTTTGAGATTTTGCAATTTAGGTTGAAGTAATCACTTAAATAGAGGAAATTCATACTTTTGAACATAAATTGATTTATTTATGAAATATTTGGCTAGTTTCGAGTCCTTGGGCCACGAATTTGGTGTTTCGGGCGCGTTCTTGATCTAGAAGGTAGACTTGACACGAGGTGAGTCTCCTTTCTAACCTTGTAGGAGGGAACTGTCCCCATAGGTAAATATAAATGATTGCATGTCTTTAATTGCGGGGGCTACGCATGCGTGAAGTGAGGAGAGTCCGTGCGTAGCTACTATTATGTTATGTCGGGTAGATTTAGGATTCACAAGCATGCTTTATGTGCCGTATCTGTAATGTTAGATGTTAATTTAGACTGCCTAATATCCTTGAACTATTAAATGAATATCTATGAGGTTACATTATGAAATTATTATTACTGAATCTATTTCTTGTAAGTATATCCTCTACGGAATTCCTGATATCCTGTTAATTATGTGTATGTATACGGGCACCCGCGTCGCACGTATGATTCGCGAGCAGGGTAGCCCTACTATTATGTCAACCGCATCGCATGTTCGATTCCCGAGCGGTGTAATAGATGCATCTATGATTCAAGCCATTCGACCCTTCGGTAGTGCACATTTAGTTTCGCGTCGTATCGGCCGTACGTTCACGGCATATCATGTGTTTATAAATTGTTTGGGGTGTTATGTGAATGTGTGTCTGTTGAATATCATGAGAAAGGAAAAACTAGGTGATTTATATGCTAGAGAACTTGACACGTAAGGGTAGTTGTAAATGTTATTTGATGCTCATGTCTTCATTATTATTCATGATTGCTATTCATGCTTAGCCTTACATTTAAACTATATTATTTTGACCCTAGTATGTATCACGTCGACTTCTCGTCACTACTTCTTCGAGATTAGACGGGATACTCCTTGGGTACATATTGTTTATGTACTCATGCTACGCTTTTGTACTTAATTGTACAGGTTCTGAGGTAGGTGCATCTAGGTATCAGTCCATAGCTCGTCCCTGACATGTACTCGGTTTGGACTTCTCAGTGAGCTTCTTTCCTTGACGTCTTCCGGCAGCACCTTGGAGTTTTTTTTTCTTTTTTGTTTTATCTGTCTATATTTTCCTCATACAGTAGGGCAGTCTTGTATTCTTTTGGTTTCTCATTCTACTAGATGCCTGTAAACTTGTGACACTAGTTCCTGGCACACACATAGTATACATTATATTTTTGGGCTGTAAATATTAATTATGACTTTTATGTCTATTTCTGTTTAAAATGGCCTAAGTTGTCCGTGTTTACTTAATGTCTTAAATCTGAATTTAGTAACTAACGGAATTATTTTGGTAAATTAAATGAAACTCACTAGTAAATTGATGTTGGCTTGCCTAACATCGGTGTTGGGTGCCATTGCAACCTGATTTAGGATTTGGGTCGTGACAACATGGTATCAGAGCTCTAGGTTCACATAGGTCTCAAAGGTTATGGGCAAACCCAATAGAGACTTGCGGGTCGGTACGAAGACGTCTGTATTTATCTTCGGGAGGCTATAATGTGTTAGAAAATCTCTCTTTATTCATTTTCTATCGTGCAGTTGATGGTGTACTAAATCTCACTCTTCTATTCTCTCACAGATTGTGAGGACGCGCGCAACCAACATTCAAAACCCGGGAGGGGCTGCTACCCCTGTCATCCGAGGCTGTGGCAGAGGCCGGGGGAGGGCACCAGCCCGAGGTAGGGGACGAGGGTTTATAAGAGCTGTACTAGTTGCACCCCCAACAGATCCAGTGGAGGATCCCATCACTGAGGAAAAGGGCGAGGTGCCCGCAGCAGATACTGCCCCTTTGGACTTTATGACGGCGCCAGGATTTCAGAAGGTCATGGGCCATATGATGCGGTTCATGGACACTATGACTCAGGCTGGTTTATTTCCAGCGGATCGTGCTACATCTCAGGCCGGAGGGGGAGCACAGACCCCTACTACCCAGGCTGCGGGACATGCAGTAGTAGTATATCAGACCCCGAGTACACTGCCCGTGGGCGGGGTTCAGCAAATAGCAGCAGCACTTGAGCCCAGACCAGCTGCGGACGGCGATCCGCAGAAGCTATTGGATAGATGGACCAGATTGCATCCTCCTGTCTTCGGAGGTGAGCGTCATGAGGACGCACATGACTTTATTGATAGTTGTAGGGACAAACTGCACAATATGAGGATACTGGAGTCCCACGGAGTTGATTTCACTACCTTCCAGTTAGAGGACAGGGCCCGCAGACTGTGGCAGTCCTATATACTCGGCAGGCCGACGTATTCTCCTCCTCTCACTTAGGAGCAGTTAACTCAGTTGTTCCTCGACAGATATATCCCACCCTCTGAGAGGGAAGAGTTTCGGTATCAGTTTGACCAGCTGGAGTAGGGACACATGTCAGTGACTGACTACGAGGCTAGGTTTTCTAAGTTGTCTCGGCATGCACTCATGATACTTCCTACTTATGCAGAGAGAGTGCAGAGGTTTGTAGCTGGGTTGCACTCAGGTATTAGGGCCAACATGGCTTGAGAGATGGAGATGGGGACTTCTTATCAGCTTGTGGTCGAGATTGCTCGCCGGATTGAGGGTTATCGATCGAGGGACAGAGAGTAGAGCCAAGGACAGAGGTCACTTAGGTAGGGGCCAGCCCAGTAGGCCCCAATATTCAGCACCCCCACCACCTCCATGAGTTTTTCCACCGAGGCTTTATTTCAGCGGTGTGCTGGAGAGTTCTTACCGCCCGCCAGCTATTCAGGGTTCCTCCGGCGGGTATTTAGGTCATCAGGGGTCTTCCAGCCTTTACTTTAGTGCTATGCTAGAGATTTCACATCTCCCTCCAGCTATTCAGGGTTCTTCAAAGCAGCAGGCTATGGTGTCGAGAGGTTGTTATAAGTGCGGGGATCCAAGCCATATGAAGAGGACTTGTCCCAGGCTTCGGGGCAAGGCCATTCAGCAATGTTATCAGCCTATATTCTCAGCACCGACGGTTCGGCCACCCAGAGGTGGAGGAAAGGCTGGTAGAGGTCGTCCTAGAGGTGGAGGCCAGGCAGGGGGAGCCCAATCATCTCCTGTTCATTCCGGTGGAGGCCAATCATTCGACGCTCCAGCTAGATTCTATGCCTTCTGGACCAGACCAGATGCAGTGGCCTCAGACGCCGTGATCACATGTATTATTTTAGTATGCGGTAGAGATGCATCGGTATTGTTTGATCCAGATCCACATATTCATATGTATCAACCTTGTTTGCTCATTTCCTGGATAATCCTCATGAGTCTTTTGGTACTCTTATTTATGTGTCCACTCCTATGGGCAATTTTGTGGTTGTGGATCAGATTTTTCGGTCCTGTGTGGTTACATTCTGTGGGTTCGAGACCAGAGCAGACCTCCCGATGCTTGATATGGTTGATTTTGAGGTCATCCTGGGCATGGATCGGCTATCTCTTTATCATGCTGCTCTAGATTGCCTTGGCACGACTGTTACTCTTGACATGCCCGAGTTGCCAAGATTGGAGCTGAGAGGGTCCTTAGTTAGTGCAGCTAGTCGGGTTATTTCTTTCCTGAAGGCTCGACATATGGTCGAGAAGGGCTGTTTGGATTATCTTGCTTATGTGCGGGACACCACCGCTGAGTCTCCGACTATTGATTTAGTGCTAGTAATTCGAGAGCTTGTGGATGTATTCCCTTCAGACCTTCCAAGCATGCCACCAGATCGTGAAAGTGGTTTCTGCACTGACTTAGCTCCAGGCACCCAGCCTATATCTATTCCCCCATATCGTATGGCTCTGAAGGAATTTAAGGAATTGAAAGAACAGCTTGAGGAGTTGTTGTCTAAGGGGTTTATCGGACCGAGCGTATCACCTTGGGGTGCTCTAGTTCTATTTGTGAAGAAGAAGGATGGGACTATGCGGATGTGTATTGATTACTGCCAGTTGAACAAGGTCACCATCAAGAACAAGTATCCGTTGCCGTGTATCGATGCTTTGTTTGACCAGTTGCAGGGTGCGCTGGTGTTTTCTAAGATTGACTTGAGATCAGGGTACCATCAGCTGAAGATTCGCGACTCGGATGTTCCGAAAACTGCCTTTCGTACGAGATATGGTCATTATGAGTTCCTGGTGATGTCATTTGGCTTGACTAATTCCCCATCAACATTTATGGACTTGATGAACAGGGTGTTCAGGCCTTATATTGATTCTTTTGTCATTGTCTTTATTGATGACATTCTTATTTACTCACGTAGTCTGGGGAAGCACAAGCAGCATTTGATAGTTGTGCTCCAGACATTGCGAGAACAGAAGTTGTATGCTAAGTTCTCCAAGTGTGAGTTTTGGTTGGATTCTATGGTGTTCTTGGGACTTGTGGTATCTGGAGAGGCTATCAAGGTTGATCCTAAGAAGATTGATGCAGTTCAGAGTTGTACACGCCCTACATCAGCTACAGAGATAAGGAGCTTCTTGGGTATAGAAGGTTATTATCGCTGATTTGTGGAAGGCTTTTCATCCATTGCAACTCCTCTAAGTAGATTGACTCAGAAGAATGCCCCGTTCCGATGGTCTGATGAGTGTGAGGCGAGCTTTCATAAGCTCAAGACAACATTGACTTCAGCACCAGTTCTAGTATTGACTTCCGGTTCTGGGATGTATACAGTTTATTGCGATGCTTCGCGCGTTGGTTTGGGATGTGTGTTGTTGTAGGAGGGGCGAGTTATCACATATGCTTCATGTGAGCTGAAGGTTCATGAGAAAAATTATCATGTGCACGATTTGGAGTTGGCGGCGATTGTTCATGCTCTTAAGATTTGGGGGCACTATTTGTATGGGGTATCTTGTGAGGTTTATACAGACCACCGCAGCTTGCAGCACTTGTTCTAGCCAAAGGATCTCAATTTGAGGCAGCGTAGGTGGCTTGAGTTGCTGAAGTATTATGACATCACCATTCTTTATCATCCGGACAAGGAAAACGTGGCAGCAGATCCCTTAAGCAGGAAGGCGGAGAGTATGGGTAGCTTAGATTATATATCAGCGGAGGAGAGACCTCTAGCTTTGGACATTCAGTCTTTGGCTAATCGCTTGGTGAGGTTGGACCTTTCATAGCCTCGCCGAGTTCTTGCACGTGTGGTTGCTCAGTCTTTATTATTGGGGGAGATCAAGGCTCGGCAGTTTGATAATCCGCGCTTGGCAGAGCTAAGGGTGACAGTGGTACAGGGTGGTGCCAAGGAGGTTTCTATTGGCGAGAATGGAGTTCTGAGACTTCAGGGTCGCTTATGTGTCCCTAATGTTGATGGCCTGAGGGAGAGGATTCTAGAGGAGGCTCACAATTCACGATATTTTATTCATCCTTGTGCTACGAAGATGTATCGTGACTTGAAGCAGCATTTCTGGTGGAGGCGGACGAAGAAAGATATAGTGGAGTATGTTGCTAGATGTCTGAATTGCCAGCAGGTTAGGTATGAGCACCAGAGGCCAGGAGGCCTACTCTAGTAGATGCCTATACCTGAGTGGAAATGGGAGCGCATCACTATGGACTTTGTAGTTGGGTTGCCTCGGACTTTACGGAAGGTTGATGCGGTTTGGGTTATTGTGGACAGGCTGGCCAAGTCGGCGCATTTCATTCCAGTAGCTACTACTTACCCTTCGGAGAGGTTGGCCCAGATCTACATGCGGGAGATAGTTCGTTTGCACGGTGTGCCTGTGTCCATTATATCATATCGAGGTCCTTAGTTCACCTCGCACTTCTGGATAGCATTATAGAATGAGTTAGGCACCCGGGTAGAGCTCAGCACGGCATTCCACACTTAGACCGACGGGAAGTCGGAACGGACATTTCAAATATTGGATGATATGCTCAGGGCATGTGTGATTGACTTTGGAGGTTAATGGGACCAGTTCTTACTTTTGGCCGAGTTTTCTTATAATAATAGTTATCAGTCCAACATTGAGATGGCTCCATTTGAGGCCTTGTATGGTCGGTGATGTCGTTCTCTTATCGGGTGGTTTGATTCTGGAGAGGCTACGTTATATGGCACAGACCTGGTGAAGGATGCTTTGGAAAAAGTGAAGCTGATTTAGGAAAGGCTTCGCATAGCACAGTCTAGACATAAGAGTTACACAGATCAGAAGGCGCGTGATGTATCATTTATGGAGGGAGAGAAGGTTATGTTGAAAGTCTCGCTGATGAAGGGTATTATGAGGTTTTGGAAGAAGGTCAAGTTGATCCCAAGGTTTATAGGTCCATTCGAGGTGTTGAGGCGAGTCGGAGAGGTTGCTTATGAGCTTGCTTTACCTCCGAGTTTATCAGGAGTTCATCCAGTCTTTCATGTGTCCATGCAACGGAGATACCACACCTACTTCTCTCACATGATAGATTTCAACACCATTTAGTTAGATGAAAAGTTGGGCTACGAGGAGGAGCCAGTTACTATTATTGACAGGAAGGATTGCCAGTTGAGATCCAAGAGAGTTTCCACTGTAAAGGTCTGGTGGAGGGGCCAACCAGTCGAGGAGGCGACTTGGGAGTCCGAGGAAGACATGTGGAGCAGATATCCACACCTATTCAGCACTTCAGGTATGATTCTAGACCCATTCGAGGACGGATGTTTGTTTAAGAGGTGGGGAATGTAACGACCCGACCGGTCATTTTGCGTTCTAGTACCTCGTGCCCCTAAATGAGACTTCCCGTAGTTTCTTTTACTGATTTACGACTTGTGGGGATGGGTAGTTCGTGATTTGGAGGAGTTTGGAGTGGTATAGGAACACTTGGTTCCTTATGGTTGGCCTTAAAGGCCAACTTTGACTTCGGTCAACATTTTTAGTAAACGACCTCGGAATCGAGATTCGAAGGTTCCGATAGGTTCGTATGATGATTTCGGACTTGGGCATATGTTCAGAACGGGTTTTGGATGACCCAAGAGCGTTTCAATGCCAAATAGTGAAATAGAGTTTCCTTAAGTTCAAATTGAGGTTTGGAATGTGTTCTGTGTTATCGAGGTTCAAACGGAATTCCCAGATCGGGAATAGTTCCGTTATATCATTTATGACTTGCTTGCAAAATTTGGGGTCATTCCGAGTAGTATAGGTAGGTTCGGCGTAATAGAAGTGAATTCTAGAACTTGAAGTTCAATGTTTGATTCAATTTAGTTTTGGGATCGGATTCTTAGTTTCGTTGTTGTTTTTCGTGTTCCGAGAATTTGAGCGAGTCTCAATCATGAATACAGACTTGTCAGTGCCTTTCGACGGGGTCCTGGGAGGCTCGGGTGAGTTTCAGACCCCTCGGAGCTATGTGCCAAACACCAGATTTTCTGTGTCTGGTTTGCTTCTATGCGCTCGCCGTTGAAGACACGCGTTCGCATAGAAGGAGTTGGCAGGGGTGGAAAAATACCCTATGCGATTGCACAGGCATGCACGCGTTCGCATAGGGGATGTCTGTAGGGTGGCCCAGCTTTTCTCCTCTGCGTTCGCATCCCCCTCCCCACGTTCACGTAGGTCTAGCCCAGCTAGCCTATGCGTTCGCATAGCCCCCTCCGTGTTTGCATAGAAGGCCTCAGAGGGGCCTGGCTAGTTGTTCATCGTGAATGCACTGCCCCTACTGCATTCGTATACAAGGGGCAGCTGGGCAGTGTTAGTTTAAAACGGGACTTAGTCTATTTTAAGCACTCTTCTTCTTCCTTGGGGCGATTTTTGATAAATTAGCCAATTTCGACTTAGTCTATTTTAATTATTTCATAAATTAGCCAATTTGGCATTATTATCTCTAATTACAGTGATTTTACAATTATGGCCCAATTATACATTTTATACCATTTAAATCAATAATTTGGCGTTTTATAAATTCTCGATATTAGCTAATCACCTTAATTTCATTTTACTTAGCATTAATTTCACTTTCTATAATTACTAGCAATTTTTATTAATTATTTATCTATTTTTTATGGGTATTTAACTAATAGCCACTTTTAAATCTCAATTATAGCCTAAGTTGAACCCAATACCCCAACCCATCTGATCCAATTAACCCATCCCAAAACCCAAATTCCTACCCGGCCCAACCCCACAACCTATCTGAGCCATTGATCAAATTAAATCAGCGGCCCAGATTAGTGTTACCATAATTAACTACGACTAACACCACCCCCCCGACCCCTCATTTCACTCGGGCTCTCTTCTCTCTACTCTCTTTCTCTAACTCTCTAACTCTCTAGAGACTTCAAGTCTCCTCTCAGCCTCCGATGAGGCCCTTCGGCTTCTCCCGCCGTCTCTTCGCCGGAGACAATGGAATCCTCACCATCCTCCTGCCTCCTATGGCTCCTTTAAGCCGGTAATGCTATACCTAAGGCCCTCAAAGGACGAGGACCAATCTACTCACACCTAGGGTTTGTTCCTGCTTGCTTCGGCCCTTCAGGGCTCGATTTTGAGTAAGATCTTTCCATCTTTTGCCTAAACCCATGGGTTTCTTGGACGGTATCTTCATCTCTGGGTTCACCCTTTAAACCCTAACTTCTTAATCTTCAAATTCTTTTAGATCTATGATGGATCTATGCGTCTTTTAAGGTTCTCATACGTTTTCCTCAAAAAATTTCTTTGATTTCAAACGATTTCTTCATTTTCTAGACTATGGTTTCAAAACCCTTTTTGCAAAATGATTTCTTTTTAAATTACTATGTGAATTTTAGCATGTTTAAACATCACCTGAGTCTTTTCTTTTGTTCTATTAATTATTAGTTAAAAAACCCTAATACCTCTGGGTTCGATTTGAAGGTTTGAGTCTGTTTGCAATGTTGTTTGCGGGTCCCTCATGAACTTTCTGGACTTTCACGAATATACTATGTGTTCTATGCTCCTTGCTCTAAATCTTTTGCTAAGGTTTCTGAATCTATACTGTTCTTTTAACTACTTGCTTATGGTTTCGAATTATTTTCTTGTTTGTGTGATACTTTCCTTAGTCAGTATTGACCCCCTGTAATTTTCAATCTCTTGCGTGATTCTTTGAACCAATTTTCAAAATTAAAATTGTACTCCACCCTATTTATGTGCACAAATATGCTGTTAATTATTTGACATATACTTTCCTTACTTGAAATGTTCTGTATTTAGTCTTTATAATATGCTACATGCTTTTACTACTCCTAATATGGTAAAATCAGTCTTGTAATTGATTCTTTTCATTGTTTAATATAACTTGTATCCGTTTGAACCATGACTCCCTACTTAAAGGGAGTCCGGTTCTTTAATTGATTTTGATTGGGGTTCTTCCTAAAAACTTTGTTAAATTAGTGCTTGTTACCTTATTTCTCCGACCTCTTTAATACTATAAATGCCTCTACTCTCATTAGCATAGGGGGGCATCTTTTCTACTCTCTCTTACTCACACACACATTTTACTGTTCTTCTCTTGATTGCTTGTTGTTACTAGTCAGATGAAAGCCAAGGCTAGTCATTCTATTTGCTTACTCCTTACTCTGTATTTGCTATCTTCAACTGGTATGTTTCCAATTTACATTTAAAAGTTCCAAAATAATATGTTTCTTTGGGTATTTCAATTCATATTATTCCTAACTTGCTTTTACTTGTGGTTCTGTTGTCCTACTTGCAACTAATTTGGTATACTATGTTGTTTAGTTCTTAGTACCCCTCCCATTTAGCGTCAACATGTGTACTCCCTCTTGTGTGTTTCAATGTCATCCTGCTTATGTCTTATGTGATCCTTAGTGTACTACAATCGCATTGTATATTACCTGGTCTCCATGTAATTTTGAACACATGTTGTTTCCTAAACCTATGCGTAATTATGTACTACCCTCTCCAGGTACTCCCTCGAATCTGATTATGTTTAGATCTTGGCATGAATTCTTGGTGACCAACTGTGTTTGTGGTTGTTCATACTCAATACTAGTTTGTGACACTCTAAAACTTCTCTAATGCTAATATGTACCCTAATATGTTTCTATGTGTCCCCAATTCCCACTGTTCCTGAGTGAAATCTATGTTTGAATGTGTTATACATGTTCGAGTTGTTTGCTGCTTTTCCAAAGATTTTTACATTATATTCAAGTTGTTTCATTACTGATCAAAAACTTTTTCAGAAAACTTCTTTACATATTGAATCAATCCGGTACTGTTTTTTGTCAAAACCTTTTCAAACCTATCTCATGGGCTTCACCTTATTCCTAGACTCTTAAGTTCTCCCCCTCAGTGTGAGCACTGCTTTGGGACCCCTGAGCTCACTCTGAACTCTGACACACTGAGGTTGGTACTTCCACACTGCACATGTTCAATTCTTGGTTACTAAGTCTGGGTGTGAGCTGTCACGACCCAAAATCCTAATTCATGTCGTGATGGCGCCCAACAGCGAGGTCAGGCAAGCCAACACCTATCTAACAAAGAGTTCCTTCTTATTAGATTAAACATTTCATCATATACCAAATTATAGGGTTTGAAATATAACATCGAAATATAATTAACCAATATTAATCCAAAAGCAGCCGTAAAGAGGAGCGAGCCAAAAATATATATACAGGCTAAAATCCATGATAGCTACCACGTGTGTGCCAGGACTAGTGTCACGAGTGTCACGGGCATACTGACTGGATATACAAAAGATAAATATATACAATACCCATTGTCTGAAATAAATAGACGGGAAAATAAACAAAAGAAACTCCATGGTGCTGTCGAGGATCGTCAGGAAGAGCAGCTCACCGTGAAGTCAGATTCACAATATTAGAATATATCTCCGGTATGATAACTAGATGTACCAGCCTCAGAACCTGTACAATTAAGTACAGAAGTGCAGCATGAGTACATAAACATATATGTACCCAGTGAGTATCCCGTCTAATCTCGATGAAGTAGTGACGAGAGGTCGACTTGACACTCACTAAGGTCCAACAGTATAACATAACGGGGTATAATGAGAATGGTAGGCATGTAAGACAGTGAACAACAAATATGTATAAAGCACAGGAATCAAAGTAAGGACTGAAAGTAAATAACAATTTCTACTTTCTTTTCCCCCAAAATCTGTCAAGACAATATCCACGAAATAGTGCCAAATAATCATACGCACACAAGAATAACACAACCGGCCGGAGTCATAAGGACAATGTTTATGCACTGTCGATGATCGAACGGCCCGTCTCATAAGTTCATTCTCACCATAGTACAATCTCATCGGTGCACTGCCAAGGGTTGAACGGCCCGAACCATAGGTGCACCTTTAATTCCGCCGTGGCATACGGCCCGCTCCCATGAGAGTGGGGGAAATCAGACTCCGCTCGCGGAATGTAAATTGCGAAGCGGCACACACAATAATCTTAACATTTCCTTTCCATAATCATCTTCTTCCAAATTATCAGGTTTCATAAACCTCAAGGAAAACATACTACATATAACAGGAATGTATAACATAAAAATTCATTACAAGGAAACATATAAGGCATGTTGTGGGCCTAATTACCCGGACGTAACAATAATATCCGCTACGTACGGACTCTCGTCACTTTGTACGTACGTAGCCCCCAAAATAATTACACATAGCATACATATCACCTATGGGGACAGTTCCCTCTTACAAGGTTAGGAAGAAGACTCACCTCGTGTCGAATCTACCTCTCGGACCAAGAATGCGCCCGAAACTCTGAACTCTACACCCGAGGGCTCGTAACTAGACAAATGTTATAGAATTATACCAATTCATGCTCAAAGAAGGGAAAGTATCATATTCATTCAATTCATTCAACATTCTTGAGAATTTCCAAAATTCAACCCCGGGCCCGCACGCTCGAATTTCGACAATTCTCGAAGGGATCACTCACCCATAGCCTAAGGATCGTTAATATATGATTTCTACTTTAATTTATAGCAAATAATGGGGAAATTCATCAAATTCTTCAAGAACCCTAAGTTACTAACAAAAATCTTGATTTTTCAATGATTTAGTAGATAATTCAATTAGAAATTCATGTATTGAACTAGTACTAAAGTGGAATTTATTTACCTTACCAGTAGCTAGGTCGTGGAACCTCTTTCCCCAAGCTCCCAAGTCTGTAATGGAGGTGAAGAATGAAAGAAATGGGTAAAATATGGAAACACATTGCCTGGCCTACAGGGATTCCGCACCTGCGGCTCGAGGACCACACCGTCATTCTCGCGCTTGCGAGCTGGCGCTCGCACCTGTGGAACTGGACGAGTGGGGCTGGGGTTGCACCTGCGGAGGGATGACCTCACCTGCAGTTCCGCTCATGCGGACCTTTGTCCGCACCTGCGAGAAAGGAGGGCCTCACCTGGGGCCGCACTTGCGATGCTTTGGACCGCATGAGCGATCCCGCACCTGCGACTGGGCAATCGCACTTGCGGTCACACAAGTTCAGGTGCATCAGCAGTTGCACCAGCAGGTTTTTAACCTCGATTGGTGCCCGAGAGGAACCTGGGCCTACCCGAGCCCCCGTCCAAATATACTAACAAGTCCCAAATCATAATACGGACTTGCTCGAGCCTTCGGAACACTCAAAACACCGCTAAAACTCAAAAGTACACCCCAAAACCCCTAGAATCATAACTTAAGAACTGCAAGTTCTTGATTTCCATAACCATGCGCCGGACCGACCTATACTACTCGGAATGACACCAAATTTTGCAAGCAAGTCATAAATGACATAACGGAACTATAACTAGTCTAGGAATTCCGTTCGGACCTCGATAACATTAAATCATGTTCCAAACAAAATTTCAAACTTAAGGAAATTCTTATTTCTACATTGGGCGCCGAAATGCTCCCTGGTCGTCGAAAACCCGTTCCGAACATACGCCCAAGTCCAAAATCATCATACGAAGCTAATGGAACTGTCGAAACTCAATTCCGAGCTCGCTTGCTCAAAATGTTGACTGAAGTCAAACTTGGCCAAAAAGGCCAACCTTAAGGAACCAAGGGTTGCTATAACACTCTAAACATTTCTAAATCTCGAACCACCCGTCCCTGCAAGTCATAAATCACTCTAAGCCGCTATGGAAAGTCTCATTTGGGGAAACGGGGTCACAATACGCAAAACGACTGGTCGGGTCGTTACATGAGCATTGCCCGGGAGCCCTTGAGGTCCTTAGGGAACTTTGACCCACCCAGATTATGAAAGGCTGTGAATACCATATGGCAATGAGGTTTGGAGGATTTGGGCCTAATTGAAGGCTCCCTATAGAATAACTTCTTATTTTCTATTTTTGGTTATGTAATTCATAATCATTGGCTTGTAATAATTTGTAAACAGCTATGTGGATGGATAATGAAAGAGGGAATGTGATAACTTGCATTCTATAAAGTGTAGAAACCATGCTTAGGTTTACATTTCCTATTTTTGCGCAATAGAACTCAGGTAGAGCCAATGTGTGCAAAATCATGCGTTAGATACCATGTCCCTATGTCTCATGCATACTTTCCAGCATCTTTGACATTACTGTTATATCACCTAGAAATCCTATTCTAGGATACAAATATTAATAATTTGTACTTCATGCAATTCTGTCTCATAATGCCATAACCATGCCTCATAAACACTCAGAAATCCTGTCTCTAGGATAACACTAAGTAAACTGTCATGCTTCCATCTTCTGAAACCATGATTAATACTAGACTATTGTGCATTTAGATAACCTGTTCTTTAGGAATTCTTCATATAAATCATCAAGCCAAACTGTCCCACGCCTAGGCAAGCCTTAGGGGATTAAAACATGATTAGGTAAACTGTCCCCCGCCTAGGCAAGCCTTAAGGGATTAAATTTCTAAAACTGGAAGTCTGTCTCTCTCTTGTGTGTGTTGCTTAATGCTAACAGGTTATTTCAATCAGTAGGCAAACTGATTAGGGATTTCAAGTAGTAATAAAACTACATGTCTGTTTATCCTCTGAATTCAACTAGACACCATGTCTTAGGATATTAATTAACGATACTGCCCTTATATCTGTTTGAGTCGTGCTAATTATATGCATTATTTGCAGAGGTAAATCTGAGCCTCTTATATGCTCCTATGTGTTTTCCACTAACTGTAGCCCTACATGTTCTTTGCTTGTCGCCTTAGAATTTTACCCCTTTAAACCTGAGGGTCTGCCTAGTACCTACCTTTTTAGGATAGTAGTCCTAACCTCCTTCGTGACTGATACGAAGGGACGGGTAATAGCACGCAATAGAGCTCGTGACCAACACGCGCTTTAAACACCTTCACGGGGTGGGAAAGGGTAGAATATGGATATGATGACCGATGCACTAATACCACGTGTAGCCCTTCTTTGAGGAGTATCATACCGGGTATTGCATTGATGTGATCCATATTGTTATAAACCTAGGATATCCATTGCTTTACATATTAGATTTTCACTCTTTTCAAAATTTAGTCGTTTTATAATCATTTTCAAACTCATGCATGCTTTATATCCCCTCTTACTTGAGCCTTTACTTGTTATTTGTTAAGCTGTACAAATTCACAAAACCATTTGGCCGGGAACCACACTTGTGGATACTGAGGGGTGACTAACACCTTCCCCTTGGGATAATTTCAAGCCCTTACCCTATCTCTGGTTAGCAACGTAGTTGTAAATGAACCCCTAGGTGCCTTAACGCACTGTTAAAATCGTTAGGTGGCGACTCTCTAAAAAATGCAAACCCCTTTCCCAAAATGAAAGAGTTGCCTCAACCCAAATGTCTTGAACCCGATCTCCGCGAGGAAAAAGAGGGGGCACGACAACATGGCGACTCTGCTGGGGATTAGAGTCTTTTACCATTTCAAATTGTTTTGTGAATTTGCACCTTTAATTTGTTTAATACTAGCACCCTTTCCTCTTCCCATCAACGTGAAATTACTTGTTTATTTCTTTCAAGTATTTACTTTTCCCCCAAAATGAAACTGACATGTTTCTTTGTTTTCCTTTGTAACCTCTTTAAATCATAACTGTTGTATTTACCGTTTTTCCTTAACATGCAAATACATGACAATTTTTTTTGATTCTTATTATTGCATAATCATGCTCGACATTCATACTCCACTCGTGCCAAACAAAATACTATAGGAACGCTTGATGAGTGGTTGCGCTCTTCCTATCTTATTACCCCCTAAATTCGGAAAGGCTTATTTGCGGTAAAACTAGTCGATCAGCGGTGCAGTCGATGGTTCCGTGCCTTTCCCCCTTGAGTTGTCTGCTCAAGGTTACCAGTCTAAAACCCCATAGAAACCTTATTCTGTTTTATTGTTGCATGCATCATGGTCAAACCCAACTAAGATAAAGTGTTGTCTGCACGATAACTTTTAAGATAGCCTTATCCAAAAGTCCACCAGGTTTTCCTAAACCCAAACAGACATCATCACGTTCTAAGCATTCATTTGGAGAACTAAATGCTTCATGCTAATTGTTGATATTAAATAGTCGAGTCTGGTGGGGGTAAGGTCCTAACCTTTTTTGCCTTGAAGAAATATGAGGCACAAAGTCCCTAGATTCGGTATGGTCACGAACATCCGCCCAAAATTGCTAAGTTGGTGGGAAGATCTGCATTCTAGTGAAACAACGCTCGTTAAGAACATCTGGCCAGAGCATACCTACTGCTGGGACTTCGCGAGCTGGGGAATTGGTTCGAAGGAAGCATGAATGTCGAGTCTAGGGAAGGTCTTTCTCGGACCAAGTAGATGGAAATGTCTTTATTTTCCCTATCAATGTAATAAGGCCAATGGCCATTAATGACTTTTATTTTCCGTTTATTTAGTGTCGTTTTGGGATTTGTCTATTTTCTTATCAATAAAATGAGGGATTTAGCATTTTAAGTTCTCCAAATCAACTTGTCTCTACGCCTACCTCGGTCATAAAGAGGTTCCCAAATTAGGACACGCTTTACATTCCCATGCTATGTGTTTAAATACTGCAATATTTCATAATCCTCACTGACTGTGCTACCTTTTTGTTTTATTTATTTTCTTTATTATTCACCTCCCCAAAGGTTAGTTCGTGCACTCTGGCATCATCAGTTTATCTCAGAAGATCCAAGGGCCCTCCACCTACTCTTCCTCCTAGTCCTCCTAAAGGCAAGAACAAAGGCAAGAGTAAGATGGAAGAATCTAGCGGCGCCAGGAAAGAGAATACAGTTGAATGGGTAGACGCCACAGATTGCCGAGGTATTCAGGTCCTAAATGAGAACATGTCACCACTGGAACAGAAACTGCTGAAATTTCAAGAAGAGCTCGTTCAGGTGCGAAATTTGGCTAACCTTTCATTTTCCCTCAACATCCCAGACGTTAATGTCCCAAACTCTCAAAACCCTACACCTCCACAAAATATCCCAAGACAATAGAATCATCCCACATTTCACCATCACGCCCCTCCGCCAAAGAACCGAACTCTCCCAACACAATGCAATACTTGCCACACTTAAAACAACACTCCATTACTTGTCCCGGAACCTCAGAACCCCACAAAGGACCATTTCCACAATCCCATCTATGTGGAAACCATGACCCATTCCACTCCACCTATCCCATACCCATCCGAGTCTGATGAAAAGGACATGCTTATCAATAACCTGGCTGAGGAACTAAGGAAGATTACTAGCCGAGTTCAGGGTGTTTAAGGAACCAAGGGAATCGAAGGGTTGAATTATTAAGACCTCTGTATACAACCTGATGTCAAACTGCCCAAGGGGTACAAACCCCTGAAGTTCGAAATGTTTGACGGTACTAGTGATCCAAGGGTCCATCTAAGGATCTATTGTGACAAGATGGTTGGCGTAGGAAAGGATGAAAGGATCCGCATGAAGCTGTTCGTGAGGAGTTTGAAAGGAGATGCGCTGTCTTGGTACATCAGCCAAGCCCCCAAGAAATGGTCAAACTGGATAGGTATGGCGTCTGACTTTATGGACAGATTTAGATTCAACACAGAGAACGCACCAGATGTGTTCTATATCCAGAATCTGAAGAGGAAACTCACAGAGACATTTCGTGAGTATGCCACTCGCTGGAGGTCCAAAGCTGCTAAAGTCAGACCTGCTTTAGAAGAGGAGCAGATGAACAAATTCTTTTTTTGGGGCTCAGGACCCGCAGTATTATGAACGGTTGATGATGATCGAGAATCATAAATTCTATTACATTATCAAACTAGGGGAGCGGATCGAAGAAGACATTAAGAGCGGTATGGTCACGAATTTTGAAGCCTTGCAAGCTACAAACAAGGCTTTACAGTCCGGTGGTGTATCTAAAAAAAGAGACGTGAGAGTTGTAATGGTTTCACAAAGAGCCAAATCCCCACTCAAATACCGAATCTATCCAACACCTCCGCTCATATACCATCCAACCCCGAATTACCAAGAACCCTCACCTTCATACCAAGCTCCTCCACCCACTTACCAATATCCACCACCCATATATCAACCTACTTCACCCAGATACTCACAACCCGCTCTTGTTTAAAATACTTACAATTCTCGGCCATCTTATTACCAATCACCACCTACACCGCCATAGTTGAAACCCTTGACCAGGTGTATGAGAAACTCAAAGTTTCCGATTACATCACCGTTATCCCTGCTGCCACCCCTGAGAATCATTCTCAGTGGGTTAACCCAAAAAAATCCTGTGCATACCATTCCGGCATGAAGGGACACACCATCGACGAATGCCGCTTTTTGAAAGACAAGATACAATACCTACTTGATAACAAAATCATTGTGGAAAGGAGCCCTCTCCGAACGTCCGCAATAACCCTCTGCCAGACCATTAGGGTGGAGGTATTCGTATGATTGAGATAGAAGATGATTGCGATCCTGAGGGGTCAATCGGGTTGATCACAGAGGGCGATAACCCAAAGAAACCCACAGCCACTCTCAACCCGATCATAGTCCAGATTCAACCATCGGGGGATGCTGAGGTAAATATGTCCATACCTCTTGAGTTTGAAGGAGCACCACCCGCAAAGACACCAGTACCAATTGAAGTTGAGTTCGTATCTCAGGCAAATGCGCCCGCACCATTTGAGGTTGCAGTCTTGCCATCCAAGGTACGTGTTCCATTTGAAGTAAGGATAGCCGCACCAATTCTAGTGGCAGTATAAACCACGCCACCCTTCTATACCAATGCTATCCCTTGGGACTATACAGCCGAGGCAAGAAGGAAAGGCAAGGTCAAAACTGAGGAAGCTGTCATAGCACAGGGTATGCCAAGAACTGGTAGAGTCTATACCCCTGAGCATCTGGCCGAATCAAGCAAGTAGGCTGCCAAACGGCCTTCCCTTATCGAAACAGGTCCAGATGACCTTTGGAGAAAAGTACAGTCTAAGGAGTATTCGGTCATCGACCAGCTGAATAAGACGCCAGCACAAATATCCATCCTATCTTTGCTGTAGAATTCCGAGACGCACCGAAGTGCTATGTTGAAGGTGTTGAGTGAAGCGTATGTACCAAACAACATCACTAGCGGGGAAATTGCCAATATGGTGGGCCAGGTGTTGGAAAGTCACAAGATCAATTTCCATGAGGACGAGTTGCCTCCTAAAGGATTGGTCCATAAAAAAGCACTGCACATCACTATGCAATGCGAAGATTATTTCATCACCAGAATCTTGATCGATGGAGGATCCAGTCTTAACATTTGCCTGTTGATAACGCTCAAGAAACTGGGCAAAGGTCTTCAGGAGATAAAGGATGGAGAAATCAATGTGAAAGCTTTAGAGAGATCTCAAATGTCCACCATTGGTGAGATAAGCCTATGCCTGCAAATGGGACCAACTTGGTTCGAGGTTGACTTCCAGGTGATAGATGTGCCAGCATCCTACAATTTGATATTGGGACGGCCATGGATCCATGCTACTGTGATCGTAGCATCAATGCTACATTAGGCAGTGAAGTTTGAGTGGAACCACCAAGAGGTGATTATTCATGGTGACGGTAGCAACTCTATTTACAATCGCTAGACTATTCCGGTGATCGGAGGAAGAGGAAAGTTGGGTGGAGAAACTTACCACCACATTGAACGGGCCAATTCCATCGACAAGGACAAATAGTGGGATAGAAAGATCGAGAGTATATTAAACTAGAATGGGTACGATCCTGACAAAGGGCTCGACAAGAGCTTTCAAGGAATCTCCAAACATATCAAGATAAAAAACCATGGCACCACTTTTGGTCT
>ML242722.1:0-21996 GCA_005239495.1 Nicotiana undulata | reverse complement strand
CTACACTTCTGTACTTAATTGTACAGGTTCTGAGGCTGTTGCACCTGGTCACTATTTCGGTGCCTGTCATTGCGAGTACTATCTGGACCCGACTACACGGTGAGCTGCTTTTCCTGGCGTTCCTCAGCAGCACTGTGGAGTTTCTATTGTTTTTGGGATATTTCTGTCTACCCCTTTCAGACAGTTGTACATTCATTTTGATTATTTTGTATACTCCACTAGTCGCCTGTGGACTTGTGACACTAGATCTTCGCATACGTAGTTGGTTTTCCTAGTATTTTGCTATACTGTATATGTTGGCAAACGATTTTTGAGTTACTTTAAATCAATTTGCCTTACTTCCTTACTTTCATTAAAGGACTTCTTAAATTAAATTAAAACTGAACAAGTATTTGAACATCTCATTTGTTTAAGTAATTTCGTTAGTAACTAGTGTTGGCTTGCCCGACTTCGGTGTTGGGCGCCATCACGACCTGAGTAGGAATTTGGGTCGTGACAACATGGTATTAGAGCTCTAGGTTCACGTAGGTCTCACAAGTCACAAGCAAACCTAGTAGATTCTTGCGGATCGATACAAAGACGTCTGTATTTATCTTCGGGAGGCTACAAGGTGTTAGGAAAACCTCTCTTTATTCTTATTCTATCGTGCAATCGATGGTCTTACTAAATCTCGCTATTCTATTCTCTCACAGATGGTGATGACTCGTACAACTGATATTCCAGGCCCGGGAGATGCCGCTACCCCCGTAGTCCCAGGCCATGGCGGAGGCCGGGGGAGGGCACCGGCCTGAGGTAGGGGACGAGGGCATCCCAGAGTTACCCCATTAGCACCCCTAGAGGACCCTATCCCTGAGGAGCGGGGTGAGGTGCCCCCAGCAGATCCAGCTCCTATGGATTTCACGACAGCACCGGGCTTCCAGGAGGTCATGGGTCGTATGATGCGATTCATGGATATTATGACTCAAGCTGGTTTATTTCCAGCGGATCCTGCTACATCTCATGCGGGAGGGGGAGTTCAGACCCCTACCACCCAGGCCGCAGGTCATGCAGCGGCGGTATATCAGACTCCAAGTACTCTGCCCGCGGGTTGAGCACAGCCAGCAGTAGCACCTGATCTTAGACCAGCTGCGGATGGCGATCCGCAGAAGTTACTTGATAGATGGACTCTATTGCACCCTCCTGTCTTCGGAGGTGAGAGGGGCGAGGATGCCCAGGATTTTATTGATAGGTGCAGGGACAGACTGCACAACATGAGGATCTTGGAGTCCCACAGAGTTGATTTCACTACTTTTTAGCTAGAGGGCAGGGCCCGCAGATGGTGGCAGTCATTCATCCTGGGTAGGCCAGCAGATTCCCTTCCTCTCACATGGGAGCAGTTCACTCAGCTATTCCTGGACAGGTATATTCCACCCTCTGAGAGGGAAGAGCTGCGGTATCAGTTGGAGCTGCTGGAGCAGGGGCAGATGATAGTGACGGATTACGAGGCCAGGTTTTTAGAGTTGTCCCGTCATGCCCTCATTATTCTTCCTACGGATGCTGAGAGAGTGCAGAGATTTGTAGCTGGGCTGCACTTAGGTATTAGGGCCAACATGGCCCGAGAGGTGGAGATGGGTACTCCTTATCAGCTTGTGGTCGAGATAGCTCGTCGGATCGAGGGTTACCGATTGAGGGGCAGAGAGCAGGGTCAGCAGGATAAGAGGGCTAGATTTTCGGGAGATTTCAGAGGCGCCCCAGGCAGGGGCAGGGGTCAGTTCAGCAGAGGCCAGCCTAGCAGGTCTCCATACTTAGCTCCTCCATCACCTCCCCGTGGTGTTCCAGTGAGGCCTTACTTCAGTGCCATGTCGGAGAGTTCTTACCGCAAACCAGCCATTCAGGGTTCCTCCGACGGGTATTCAGGTCATCAGGGTTCTCCCAGTCCTTACTTTAGTGTTATGCTAGAGGTTTCTCACCGTCCCCCAGCTATTCAAGGTTCTTCTTCTTCAGGGCAGCAGGCCATGCCTCCAGTGAGATGCTATGAGTGTGGGGATTGAGGCCATATGAGGAGGACTTGTCCCAGACTTCGGGGTAAGGCTGTTCAACACAGTTTTCAGCCTACATACTCAGCACCGGCGCTCCGTCCACCCAGAGGTGGAGGACAGGCTGTTAGAGGTCGTCCTAGAGGTGGAGTACAGTCAGGGGGAGCTCATCTAGCTCCTATTCAGTTCAGCGGAGGTCAATCTTCAGGTACTCCAGCCAGGTTCTATGCTATTCCGACCCGAGCAGATGCAGTGGCCTCAGACGCCGTGATCACATGTACTATCTCCGTATGTGGTAGGGAGGCATCAGTGCTATTTGATCCACGATCGACTTATTCTTATGTGTCAGCTTTATTTGCTTGTTTTCTGGATGTTCCTTGCGAGTCCTTGGGTTCTCCTATATATGTGTCCACTCATGTGGGAGATTATGTGGTGGTAGACCGGGTCTATCGGTATTGTGTGATCATGTTTTGTGGGTACGAGCCTAGAGCAAACCTTCTATTGCTCGACATGGTGGATTTCAAGATTATCCTGGGCATGGATTGGCTATCTACTCACCATGCCATCTTGGATTGGCATGCCAAGACGGTTACTTTGGCCATGCCCGAGTTGCCTAGGCTGGAATGGAGAGGTTCCTCAGTTAGTGCGGCCAGTAGAGTTATTTCCTTCCTAGTGGCTCGACATATGGCCGAGAAGGGTTGCTTGACATATCTTGCTTATGTGCGGGACACCACCGCCGAGTTTCCAACGATTGATTCAGTGCCAGTTGTTCGAGAGTTTGCAGATGTCTTTCCTTCAGACCTTCTGGGCATGCCTCCGGATCGAGATATCGATTTTTATATTGATGTAGCTCCAGGTACTCAGCCTATTTCTATTCCCCCGTACCGTATGGCTCCAAAGGAGTTGAAGGAGTTGAAGGAGCAGCTTGATGAGTTGTTGGCTAAGGGGTTTATCAGGCCGAGTGTATCGCCGTGTGGTGCTCCAGTTCTATTTGTAAAGAAGAAAGATGGGTCTATGCAGATGTGCATTGATTACCGCTAGTTGAACAAGGTAACTATTAAGAACAAGTATCCATTGCCGCGCATCGATGATTTGTTTGACCAGTTACAGGATGACAGGGTATTTTCGAAAATTAACTTGAGATCGGGGTATCATCAGCTGAAGATTTGGGCTTCTAATGTTCCGAAGACGGCTTTTCGTACGAGATATGGCCATTATGAGTTCTTGGTGATGTCCTTTGGCTTGACTAATGCCCCGACAACATTTATGGACTTGATGAACAGGGTGTTCACACCGTATATTGATTCCTTTGTCATCGTCTTCATTGATGACATTTTGATTTATTCACGTAGCATGGGAGAGCACGAGCAGCATTTGAGAGTCGTGCTCCAGACCTTGCTAGAACAGAAGCTATATGCTAAGTTCTCCAAGTGTGAGTTTTGGTTGGAATCCGTGGCATTCTTGGGGCATGTGGTATCTGGAGAGGGTATCCAGGTTGATCCTAAGAAGATTGAGGCAGTTCAGAGTTGGCCACGTCCTACTTCAGCGACAGAGATCAGGAGTTTCTTGGGTCTAGCAGGCTACTACCGACGATTTGTGGAGGGATTTTCATCCATTGTTGCACCATTGACTAGATTGACTAAGAAGAACGCTCCTTTTCGATGGTCTGACGAGTGGGAAGCGAGCTTTCAGAAGCTCAAGACTGCATTGACTTCAACACCAGTTCTAGTATTGCCTTCCAGTTCGGGGATGTATACGGTGTATTGCGACGCTTCACGTGTTGGCTTGGGGTGTGTATTGATGCAAGAAGGGAGAGTTATTTCTTATGCTTTGCGCCAGCTGAAGGTGCATGAGAAGAATTACCCTGTACACGATTTGGAGTTGGCGACGATTATTCATGCTCTTAAGATTTGGAGGCATTACTTATATGGGGTGTCTTGTGAGGTTTATACAGACCATCACAGCTTGCAGCACTTGTTCAAGCAGAGGGATCTTAATTTGAGGCACCGCAGGTGGCTTGAGTTACTAAAGGATTACGACATCACCATTCTCTATCATCCGGGCAAGGCGAATGTAGTAGCAGATGCTTTGAGTAGGAAGGCGGAAAGTATGGGTAGTTTGGCCTATATTGCAGCAGAGGAGAGGCCTCTAGCCTTGGACATTCAGTTCTTGGCCAATCGCTTGGTGAGATTAGATCTTTCAGAGCCTCGTCGAGTTCTAGCTCATGTGGTTGTTAGTCTTCATTATTGGGGGAGATCAAGGCTCGACAGTATGATGACCCGTGTTTGGCAGAACTACGGGAGACAGTGGTCCAGGGTGGTGCCAAGGAGGTTACTATCGGCGAGGATGGTGTTCTGAGACTTCAGGGTCGATTGTGTGTTCCTAATGTTGATGGCTTGAGGCAGAGGATTCTTGAGGAGGCACAGAGTTCGCGGTATTCTGTTCATCCTGCTGCTACGAAGATGTATCGTGATTTGAAGCAACATTTCTGGTGGAGGCGGATGAAGAGGGACATTGTGGAGTATGTGGCTAGGTGTCTTAATTTCCAGCAGGTTCAATATGAGCACCAGAGGCCAGGGGGCCTACTTCAGCAGATGCCTATTCCTGAGTAGAAGTGGGAGCGCATTACTATGGACTTCGTGGTTGGATTGCCTCGGACGTTGCGGAAGGTTGACGCGGTTTGGGTTATTGTGGATAGATTGACGAAATCGGCGCATTTCATCCCCGTTGCTACTACTTACACTTCTGAGAGGTTAGCTCAGATCTACATTCGAGAGATAGTCCGGTTGCACGGTGTACCAGTGTCAATTATATCAGATCGAGGTCCTCAGTTCACCTCGCACTTCTGGAGAGCATTGCACAGAGAGATGGGTACTCAGATAGATCTCAGCACATCATTTCATCCACAGACTGATGGTCAGACGGAGCGTACAGTTCAGATATTGGAGGACATGCTCAGAGCATGTGTGCTTGACTTTGGAGGCCAGTGGGACCAGTTCTTGCCCTTGGCCGAGTTTGCTTACAATAATAGTTATCAGTCCAGCATCGAGATGGCTCCATTTGAGGCTTTATATGGTCGGCGATGTCGTTCTCCTATCGGGTGGTTTGAGCCTGGTGAGGCTAAGTTATATGGTGTAGACTTGGTGAGAGATGCTTTAGAGAAGGTGAAGTTAATTCAGGAGAAGCTCCGCACAGCACAATCCAGACATAAGAGCTACGCGGATCAGAGGGCACGTGATGTGTCGTTTATGGAAGGAGATAAGGTTTTGCTGAAGGTTTCACCGATGAAGGGTATTATGAGATTCGAGAAGAAGGGCAAGCTGAGCCCGAGGTCCATAGGTCTGTTCGAGGTGTTGAGGCGAGTTGGAGAGGTTGCTTACGAGCTTGCTCTACCTCCCAGCTTATTGAGAGTCCATTCGGTATTCCATGTATCCATGCTCCGGAGATACCACGCCGACTTCTCTCACGTTGTTGATTTCAGTACTATTCAGTTGGATGAGAGGTTGGGCTACGAGGAGGAGCCAGTTGCTATTATTGATAGCAAGACCACCAGTTGACATCTAAGAGAATTTTTGCTATAAAGGTCCAGTGGCGGGGTCAACCGGTCGAGGAGGCGACTAGGGAATCCGAGAAGGACATGCGTAGCAGATATCAGCACTTATTTAGCAATTCAGGTATGATTCTAGACCCGTTCGAGGACGAACGTTTGTTTAAGAGGTGGAGAATGTAACGACCCGACCAATCGTTTTGCGTATTCGGACCCCGATCCCCCAAATGATACTTTCTGTAGCGGCTTATCGTGATTTGTGACTTGCGGGGACGGGTGGTTCAAGATTTGGAAGTGTTTGGAATAGTAAAGGAACACCTGGTTCCTTAAGGTTGGCTTTTAAAGCCAAGTTTGACTTCGGTCAACATTTTAAGTAAACGACATCGAAATCGAGTTTCTACAATTCTAGTAGCTTCGTATGATGATTTCTGACTTGTACGTATGTCCGGAATGGGTTTTGGATGACCCAAGAGCGTTTCGATCCCAGATAGCGACATAGAGTTTCCTTAAGTTTGAAATTTGGTTTGGAACGTGATTTTATGTTATCGAGGTCTGAACAGAATTTCGAGACCGGGAATAGTTCTGTTATGTCATTCATGACTTTCCTGCAAAATTTGGTGTCATTCCGAGTAGTATAGGTCGGTTCGGCGCATTGAAATCGAATTCAAGAACTTAGAAATTCTTAAGTTTGATCCTATGGGTTTTGAGGGATGATTTTGAGATTTAGCGTTGTTACGGGTGTTCTGAAGGCTCGAGCAAGTCCGTATTATGATTTAGGACTTGTTGGTATAATTTGACGGGGGTTCGGGTGGGCCCAGGTGCCTCCCGGACACCACACAAGGACAAAAACCAGCTAAAAATGCAGCTGGTGCACCTGATCTGGTGTGACCGCAGGTGCGTTGCCCAGCCGCAGTCGCGGGACCGCTCCTGCGGTCCCAGCCTCGTAGGTGCGGGAATTCCGTAGGTGCTGATTTAATTCCGCAGGAGCGGAACCGCAGGTGCGGTCTCCAGCTCCGCAGGTGCGGGCCCAATCTTCCCCGTCCAACTCCGTAGGTGCGAGCCCCAGCTCGCAGGCGCGAGACCGCAGGTGCAGTCCTCGAGCCGCAGGTGCAGAACCCCTATAGGCCAGGCAGTGCACTTTCACTTAAACACGGGATTTCCTTCATTTTTTCCATTTTACACCTCCATTGAAGACTTGAGAGCTTGGGAAGAACTCTCTACTATCTAGCTACTAAGAGGTAAGTAAATTATATTTGAATGTTAGATTTTTACACCAAAACTTAGGTAGATTAACATCTAAATAGTGGAAATCATAGGGGATAGAGTGAAAACCTAGTGTTGATGAACTTTAGGGAATTTCACCACTTTTCTACTATGAAATCATATAAAAATTGCATATTAATGATCCTTAGGCTATGGGTGAGTGTTATCTTCGAACATTTCCGGAATCCGAGCATGTGGGCCCGGGGTGTATTTTGGAATTTCTTCAAGAATAGTGAATTTACTAAATAAGTAGGAGAATTTCCATACCTTGAGAATGCATTGACGTATTTATATATCATTTGACTAGTTTCGCATCCTCGGGTGTAAAGTTTGGAATTTTGGGCGCGTTCTTGGCTGGGAAGTAGATTCTACGCGAGGTAAGTCTCCTTTCCAACCTTGTAAGAGGGAATTGTCCCCATATGTAAATGTAAACGATTGAATTTGTCCTTTATTGCGGGGGCTACGTACGCGCAAAGCGACGAGAGTCCGTGCGTAGCTACTGCTCTGTTATGTCGGGTAGAACTTAGGATTTTCACAAGCATGCCTCTATGTGCCTTACCTGTATCTTTACATGTGTTCCTGGTTTCTTATTATCCTTGAAATTGACATGAGAATTTCGGAAGCTATGTGTAAGTTTAAGTGCTTAAATCCCTTAATTTAAGAATAATTCATGATAAATTCCTGAATTTCCTGATAATTCTGTGTATGTCTACGAGCACTCGTGTCACATGTATAATTGGTGAGCGGGGTAACCTTATATTTCTGTCAACCGCGTCGCATGATCGATTCGCGAGTGGGGTAATAGATGCATCTATTGTTCGTGCTGCCCGACCCTCGGCAGTGCGCATTTAAATTTCTGCGTCGCTTCGGCCGTACGCCTCGGCATATTATATGCTATGTTCTTGATTGAGAGTCTTATTATTATTCTTACCAATTCAATTGTTCTGTGGGAAAGAAACTTGTGATTTTTATTGAATATTGTTACTTGGCCCTTGCAGGTTGATCGTTATGTTTATGTACTAATGCTCCATGTCTACTTGCTTTCCATAAATGTTATTCCTGTCTAGATTCATTAAATCATATTATTGATAACGACCCTAGTGAGTAACACGTCTACCTCTCGTCACTACTTCTTCGAGTTTAGACGGGATACTCACTGGGTACATATTTGTTTATATGTACTCATGCTACACTTCTGTACTTAATTGTACAGGTTCTGAGGCTGTTGCACCTGGTCACTATTCCGGTGCCTGTCATTGAGAGTACTATCTGGACCCGACTACACGGTGAGCTGCTTTTCCTGGCGTTCCTCAACAACACTGTGGAGTTTCTATTATTTTTGGGATATTTCTGTCTACCCCTTTCAGACAGTTGTACATTCATTTTGATTATTTTGTATACTCTACTAGTCGTCTGTGGACTTGTGACACTAGGTCTTGGCATACGTAGTTGGTTTTCCTAGTATTTTTCTATACTGTATATGTTGGCAAACGATTTTTGAGTTACTTTAAATCAATTTGTCTCACTTCTTCACTTTCATTAAAGGACTTCTTAAATTAAATTAAAACTGAACAAGTATTTGAACATCTCATTTGTTTAAGTAATTTCGTTAGTAACTTGTGTTGGCTTGACCGACTTCGGTGTTGGGCGCCATCACGACCCGAGTAGGAATTTGGGTCGTGACAGGACTCAAAGGTATATAGTTTTTAGATGATGACTGCTTAACCCTTAAAAACGTCCATCAGAAATTTTTAACCCTAGCATGGGAATTCAGTTACTTCCTCGTGTCTATGCAGGTCTAATATCATCATCTGGTGATGGGTTAGCTTTTTGCCTATCATATAAAAAGGTTAGTACAATTTTAACTGTATAAAAGTAAAATCGAACGTAATGATACCTGACCGGGGGTATTCCTTTTACTCAAAGGTAATACTTCTTCAAATGAACAACATTCCAACTGGTTGCTAAGATTCTGTCGTCCATAGTTTCCAGCTCATAAGCGCCTTTTCCAGCAATGCCACGGACTTTGCAAGGTCCTTCCCAATTTGGATTTAGCTTTCCTGCTCCAACTTCCTTTGTTGATTGGAAGACTTTTTTAAGAACGATGTCCCCAATTTTGAAATATTTGAAGTAAGCTTTTCTGTTGTAATATCGCTCAATAATTTGTTTTTGGGTTGCCGTACGTATTAATGCAACTTCTCTCCTTTGCTCGAGAAAATCTAGATTTGTCCTCAACTCGTCGTTGTTTGTTTCTTCCGTTGCTGTCGTGAACCTCATGCTCGGTTCGCCGATTTCCACCGGTATTAAAGCTTCTGAACCATAATCAAGCGCGAATGGAGTTTGTCACACCTTCTTTTCCACCCCCGGTAAGGGTAATAAGGGAGTTTTTCCAATTAAAGAGATATTATTCGGATTTGAGATTTATTTTAGTTTTAGAGTCGCCACCCAGATTTTTGACGGTGTTCTGGGACACCATTTATTTATTGACATCCCAAACCGAGGAATTGTAGACTCTGTTTTAAGTTGTCTGCGAATCAGAAATCCGAGTAAGGAATTCTGTTAACCCGGGAGAAGGTGTTAGGCACTCTCGGATTCCGTGGTTCTAGCACGGTCGCTTAACTATTAATATTTGGCCTAATTATATGATTATTTTCCATATATTTAGCCTATTGTGCATTTGTCTTTTTAATTTTTAGTCGCTTTTAATATTTATGGATTTATCTTGAAAGAAGTCACGATGGCGTGCACTTGTCATTTTTTAGACACATTGTAAACGCGCCACATGAAATGCACCCGCGATTTACAATGTGTAATTTTTATTATTGTTCGGAGTTGTGATCGGGGGCATGAGTTGCCTCACCCGAGTATAGATTACATAGTCATGACTATGGTCATGACGGTTAAAATGCTTGTTTGAAGCAATAGTTGGTTGTTCAATATTTCTCTAAGTTTTGTAGGATTGGTCTAAAGAGGTGTATATGTGTTCTAAAGTTATCTAGAACTGAACTATCTGGCCTAATTTAGCCCAATTTATCAAATTAACCCTTAGGTCAATCCTAGCTTTTGACTATTCATGAAAGGAAAGGTTCATATATTTCAGCTAAGCATACTAGATTAAGGAAATCAAAGGCACAAAACAGAAATATTGATTTATGATTTTTAAGAAAACAACAATTAGAAGCTTATTTTGGCAGATTCGAACATCTACTGCTATTCTTTAGTTATTAAGAAGATGTTGTTTAGGAAAATTATACTCATACATTTCAAAGTTCATTATATTCGAAATGAGCAATTTAAGGTAAATCATGAGAGTTTCAAGAAATTAGGTTATCACAGTAAAATCTAGAATTTCGGACAGATTAGTCTTAATACCAAAATCATACAAGTTTAAAAGGCATTTTGAATTTCAATTGAATCCTACTAACCGAATCCCAATAATATAATGCCTAACGTATATAATCACTGTAAAACTAGGATTATGCGCAACTTAATTTCAGTACAAGAATTACGTGATATTTAAATATATTCATATTTCCTACAGGATATGCTAACCAAACGTCGAATTCAAGCAGATTATACAACACTGAAATTTTTCGAGGGCTTTGGTATCCCCTTAGGCCCAATAGCCTGGGGTTCAGGCTAGTTCAAGCCTTGATGGACTATTTTTAGTAGCCTGGCCCATTTCTATATACCAAATTAGCCGAAACAACATATTATTGACCAGTCCTTTGTTTACAATAATCCAAAAAATAATAATAATGAGTCTATAAATACATTCTTTACTTCAGTGTTCAACTAAAAGAAAATACAGATTCCAAAGGATAAGAGAAAAAAGTACGACAATGAAAATACAACTTTTAATTATTTGCTTCAGCTTGAATCCTCTTGGATTTACCTATGACTAAACACCCGTGCCTCCGCTTGTGATTTCTAAACACCCAAAAAGAACTAAACACTTTATGCATCTTTATAGAATGAATCTGACCATTAGGGGGTCAGATTCAACTCTAACGATGCTACACTAAACATAATATTCTTATAACATTTATGACTTTAGCAAACCAGTATAGTAATAAGGAGAATTGAACCTAACAATACCAAAATTTTGCAACTAACACCAGATCTGAATATTTAAGGTGAATTTGACCTAGTTAGTAGTCAGATTCACATTTTTAATGTTATTTTACTTAACCTCAAACTTCATACAAATTCGAACCATTAAACACACAACAAATGTAACCAACATACAAATTTAGCACTTAAATTCAAATAAAGTGAGTCAAACATGTAATTTTAGCATGTGTAAGCATGTCAACGCATAGAAACTAAAGTTATAGTATAAACTCATAGAAAACATTGATATTTTCATTCAGAAATTCTATTTCATATAAGGTAGGAACTACATACCTTGGAATAAAAAAATAACAACAAATAGAGACCAACTACTTGAGTAAAATCAGCAATAAAACCAGTTTTTGGAAAGAAAACCACAGCTAACAAGAAATCCAGATTTTTACTGTTATTGCACTCTTATTGCAGTATATTTGGTTTATGTTTTTAGGGTAATAGTAATGTATTTCAGAATAGTATTTAAGTATGTGTGAGTCTGTTTTTCAGAGGTAAAGGTGTGTCAAAATCTGTAAAAGTGTGTGTAAAAAGGTCTCCTAGGCTGCTGAATATCTCAGCCTATTTATGGAGGAAATTTAGGGTAGCACCTTTAAGCATATTCCTTATCTAATTGGGCTGAGATAGTACAGGTAAAGCTGTCTAACCTTATCCTATTGGACAACTGTACCTCCCTCTAGAATATTTCCTATTAATATCAGCCCTTATCCCCTTTTAAGTTACTGTTTTACCCCTTAAAATCTAATTTTCTTATATTTTCCTAATTCTAGAAGTTTCTTGGGTTGTTACACCCAAGATTCTTCAATTGTGGTTCCTATATTACCCCTTAGTGCCCTTAAAATACTCTTTCACTAATTAAGGATTAGGTTATTGGCTTATTTATAAATTTTAGCTAATTCATATTAATTGAGGGATTAACTCAATAGTTAACCTTAATAAAGCTGAACTTAGACTAACTTTTAGCTTAATATATAATTAGCTTAATTATTTTCTAAGTTAGGAATTATGTTGATTCAAGAGGTTGTGTTATTAGACTTAGTTAATTACCTACACTATGACTTATCTTAGTTGCCAACTTAAGCTTAAGTAGTCAAGTGTAATTAACTTCCAGTGATGCGTTAATTAGGTTAGTAATTAATCTAGGTTGTTTTGTGACTAGGAGACAGTTTTTTTAGGATATTTCAATGTGCTAATCCAACCTAAGAGTCGATGCTAGGTTAACCTGAGAATTAGTACCTAGTTGTGACTAATAATCAAAAGCTTAGGCAACAAAATCAGGGACTAATTATCCTTAAACAATACATGAGCTAATCATTGGTGATCAATACACATAATGGCCATTATACTGTTTTACAAGAAGAAACAGACACAAAATACTCACAACAATAATTAACACTTACACTCATCGACCTAGGATTCGATTAAACATCTAATCAATCATGATTATCTATGATGGAAATCCATTAATTAACATATATAGATAACTTACTGATTTAACTTAGGGGAAAAACAGTAAAGAAGAAAATCTGAAAACCTAAAAATAAATCAGTTAAACAAACAACTCGTAACTAATTTTAAAACATCATTTAAGAAAAGAAAATAAACAGAAAACCTAACCAATTAATCCAAACAAAGAAACAATGATTAACAGAAAACTTTAATACTAACCTAGGTGATTTGTATTAATGCACAAGTGATTAAAGGAGACAAAGGAGAGGGGTACCAGTCAATGGGAGTCATTTGGCTGGAAAAGTTTGAGCCGCCGGACCTTGGCCGAATTCCGGCGAGGTTTGGACATGGTCGAAACCCACATGAATCGATAACTCTCATCAAGAGCTATCTACTCATGTAGGTGTGAGCTATTGGGGGTCTTTGAATCGGTATGTATAAGAAGTCTAGGGTTTTCGTTTCCCAGATCTAAAATTGAAGGATTTTGGGTGGTTTTTTTGGGGAAACTAATGTAAGGAGGTGGTTGAGGGGATGAAGGAGGTTGTCTGGTAAGAATTTAGGGCTGTTTGGTTGAGCTCCGCCGCCGATAGGCGATTTTCGGCTGGCGAAACAAGGCGGTAGACGGCGGGGCCGGTGAGGATTAGAGAGAGAGACGAGAGGGGCTTGGGGGTTAAGTCTTTTGGGCAAATGAGGGTAGGGGGGGTTAGTTTAGGACATATTTATATTTTAGGGTTGTTGATTTCCCAGCCGTTAGATCAAAATAGATCAACGACTGGGATTATTTCTTTAGTTCAAACGGGTTGTTTTGACGGGGTTGGGGCTAGCCGGGTATTAATCAATTGGGCTGGGGTGGAATTTGTTGGGGAGAAAATGTTTTGGGCCTGGGCAAGGTTACCCCAAGTCTGGTCTTAAGCTCTTATGACCAATGAACATTAATTAGTTAATTAACACTAATTCCAATAAAACTTTAAAAATATAATAACTAATTTTGACTTTGTTTTTGTCTAATTATAAACTAATTGTTGAATTGATTAAAAGTAACACCGTTTAATTTAACACTCATATCATTTAAAGAATAAATTTTACAATTTTGTTAGGAAAAAATGATTAAATTAAGCAATTAATTATTAAAACTACATTGTATCAAATAATCTACATTTTTGTTGTTATTTGCTTCAATTAGTTACAAATAATATGCTTATTAACTCTAATTCTAATTTTTATCTAATTTAAAGGAAAAATTATTTAATGGTGGATTAAAGGTGAAATCATGAATTAACACTCGCAGTTTTGAAGAACAATTTTTTAATTTTCCAAATTATTGAGGTCATGTAACCTCAAATTATTCATAAATATTAAAAGGCAAATTATGGTTATGCAATGCAAAATTAATTCACAAATAGCACCGCAATTCAATAAAAATTCATAAAACTAAATAATTTATTGAATTTTGTAGGAATATGTGGTAAGTAAAAAATCACATGCTCAAAACTGCCCCTCTTTGCTCGGAAACACAAAGAGTTTTCGGGCAAAGACAAAGTGAGCAGCCATGAACGACTTTTACCCGTTCGTATACTCCGTGTGAAGCGTTTTTGAAAGTTTGACCGAACCATGCTTCAAGGTTGCCTACATATCCTTGGCTATAAAGGAATCAAGTCAGTGTAGTTCTGGAAGTTTCGGTAGCTGGGACTACCGGGTAACTGTGGTTTCACCGCGGTTTCTACTGTTACTGCTGCTGAGCTCCTTATTACACCAAAGTAACAAAATAAAAAAGACTGAACTAAACCTATCAACTATGAGTTACAAGAGTCCTATCTATTAGCCTTCTAGAACTTGATCTTGAGTCTTGAGTTATTATAATGAATTCTATGCCACTTTATTATTGAAAGCAATGAAAAGCCGGGAATGGTATACCCGGAGTTATTGTTGACTAGGGAATGGATACCTTATGCCTAAACGTAAAATCAACTAGGGATTGGAGACCCTATGTTGGAAAAGATCGACAGGTTATGTTGTCGTCAAGAAATGATCACCAGGTTATGCCGGTGTCTGGGGAAGGATCAACGGGTTATGTCGTGGTCAAGAAAGAGATCATCAGGTTATGCTGGTGTTTCACGACCCAAAGTCCTAACTCAGTCGTGATGGCGCCCAACCCCGGGGTCAGGCAAGCCAACACTTGTTTTACTAGCGGGATTTCCTTTTTACATAAAAAGTTCCAATACTTACCAAGTTTTAAGTTTAAAATCATTAAGTGAAAAACGGATAAATTTACCAACTTGAACCAATGTGCCCAAAAGGATCATAATCAACATATACAGTTCCAAAAATGTAATGTCTACTACGTGTGCCAGGAACTAGTGTCACAAGTCTACAGGCGGACTAGTAGAATTTACAAAAGATAGAATAAACTGTTCTACTGTCTGAAAGAAGTAGACAGACATAAACAAAAGACAACTTCATAGTGCTGCTGAGAAATGCCAAGGGAAGCAGCTCACCGTGAAGTGAGGTACATAATATACTCTCAGGGTCGAGCTCCGGTCGGATAACCATATGCACCTGCCTCAGAACATGTACAATTAAGTACAGAAGCGTAGCATGAATACATAAACAGATATGTACCTAGTGAGTATCCCGTCTGATCTCGAAGAAGTAGTGACGAGAGGTCGACGTGATACTTACTAGGGTCAAAATGTAATAATTTAATTAAATGAAGGCTAGGCAGGGATATCAGTCGTAATAATCACAAAGTCATGAAATATCAAGCATAAATTTGTAATTTACCTTTGCACGTCAAATTTCACTAGCATGTGATGTACTAATTTTCATTTTTACATGAATCAAATTATACAAGTATCACAAACTCCTAGTCAATTATATGGCACATAGTATGCCGAAAGCGTACGGCCGAAGCGTCGCGAAAATAAATGTGCACTGCCGAGGGTCGAATGACTCAAACCATAGATGCATCTATTTCCATGCTCGTGAATCGAACATGCGACGCAATTGACATAATGATAGGGCTATCCCGCTCACGAATGATACATGCGATGCGGATGCCCATATACATACACAGAATTATCAAGAATCCTAGGATTTAACAGAGATTATGCTTGAAGACAAGAATTTAAGCAATGTAATTTTGAATGTAACTTCCTAAATATCTTCATACCAATTCTAGGATACTAAGCAACTCAAAATACATTTATGGTCACATACAAGGCACATAAAAGCATGCTTGTGAGTCCTAAAACTACCCAACATGATATAATAGTAGCTACGCACGGACCCTCGTCACCTCGTGCATGCGTATCCCCCGCAAATAAGGAAATGCAATTATTTATTATCACCTAAGGGGACAATTCCCTCTTACAAGGTTAGAAAGGAGACTCACCTCGTCCCGAGCCTACTTTCCGGGTCAAGAATGCGCCAAAAACTCCAAACTCGCCTCCCAAGGACTCAAAACTAGTCACATATGGTATACATGAATTAATCTATGCTCAAGAGTATGAAACCTAACTAAGTAGCTATTTCATCCTACTTTGAAAAATCCCAAAATACACCCCCGGGCCCACATGCTCGGATTCCAGAAATTTTTGAAGAAAACACTCACCCATAACCTAAGGATCATTAATATATGATTTTTGTGTGTTTTCATAATCAATTTCATGGTAATTCCCTCATTTCATAAACACCTAGATTTTTGCCCTAACCCATGATTTCTACTAATTTAGGATGTTAATCTACCTAGGAATTCAAGTATTAAATCAATACTAGGGTGGAAATTACTTACCTTCTAGTGTTTAAGTCGGGGGTCTCTTTTGCATGCCTAAAATCGCCAAGGAAGAAGGTGGGAATTCTAAAAAAATAGAGGTTTCACGTAATTTAAAAGAGCTCACTGCCTACAGGGATTCCGCAGTTGCGGCTCAAGGACGGCACCTGCGAGGATCACCTTGCACCTGCGATATTGGACAAAGGGACCTGGGCTCGCACTTGCGGAGTGGATCTCGCACCTGTGGCTCCGCTCCTGTGGAATATGATCCGCACCTGCGAGGACTGGCTGCCTCACCTTCGAGGCCTGGATCGCAGGAGCGGTCTCGCACCTGTGACTGGTCAACTGCAGGTGTGGTTACACCAGATCTGGTGCACCAGCAGTTATAGCTGCTGGGTTTTGGCCTCGTTTGGTGCCTGAACGCCACCTGGGCCCACCCGAGACCCCGTCCAAATATACCAACAAGTCCCAAATCATAACACGGACTCACCGAACCTACCTATACTACTCGGAATGACACAAAATTTTGCAAGCAAGTCATAAATGACATAATGGAACTATTCCCGGTCTCAGAATTCCGTTCGGACCTCGATATCACAAAAACACGTTCCAAACCCCAATTCAAACTTAAGGAAACTCTATTTTCGCTATTTGGCGCCGAAATGCTCCCGGGTCATCCAAAACCCATTCCGGACATACGCACAAGTCCGAAATCATCATACGAAGCTACCGAAACCGTCGAAACTCGATTTCGAGGTCGTTTACTAAAAATATTGACCGAAGTCAAACTTGGACTTAAAGGCCAACCTTAAGGAACTGAGTGTTCCTATACAACTCTAAACCCTTCCGAATCCCGAACCACCCGTCCCCACAGGTCATAAATCATAAAAAGCCACTACGGGAGATCTCATTCAGGTGAACGGGGTCCTATAACGCAAAACGACCGGTCGGGTCGTTACATGGTGTTTGGGAAAAGGTCAACAGGTTATGCTGTTGCCTGGAGAGAGATTACCGGGTTATGCCGATATCTGGAAAAGATCAACGGGTTATGCTGTTGTCAGGAAAATATCACCAGGTTATGCTGGTGTCTGGAAAGGTCAACATGTTATGTTGTTTCCCGGAAAAGAGATCACTAGGTTATGCCAGTGTCAAGAAATGATCAACAGGTTATGCTTTTGTCAAAAAAGAGATCACCTGGCTATGCCGGTGTCTGGGAAAAGGTCAACAGGTTATGCTGTTTCCAGGAGAGAGATTACCGGGTTATGCCGATATCTGGAGAAGAGCAATAAATTATGCTGTTGTCAGGAAAATATCACCAGGTTATGCTGGTGTCTGGAAAGGTCAACTAGTTATGTTCTTGCCCGGAAAAGAGATCACTGGGTTATGCTAGTGTCAGAAAATGATCAACAAGTTATGCTGTTGTCAGGAAAGATAACCAGGTTATGCAAGTGTCCGGAAAGGTCAACAGGTTATGTTGTTGCCTGAAAAAAGAGATCATTGGGTTATGCCAGTGTTAGGGAATGATCAACATGTTATGCTTTTGTCAGGAAAGATCACCAAGTTATGCCGGTGTCTGGAAAGGTCAACAGGTTATGTTGTTGCCTGGAAAAGAGATCACTAGGTTATGCTAGTGTCAGGGGATAATCAACAGGTTATGCTGTTGTCAGGAAAAGATCACTAGGTTATGATTGTCACGACCCAAATCCTAATTCAGGTCGCGATGACGCCCAATAGCGGGGTTAAGCAAGCTGATATAACTTTCACTAACCCTTCCCATTCGGTCAAACAAGTCAATGGTTACCAGTTTATAACAACTAATATGATACTAGCCTTGAGTGAAGGTAAAATCATAGTAGATACAAGGCCGAAATAAAACATATACATAGATATACATCCCAAAAACCCCAAAAATATATACCGCGTGTGTGCCAGGAACTAGTGTCACGAGTGTCACGAGAAACTACTGAATATACAATGACTACAACATATACAAGGTCTCAGTCTGAATGAAATAGACAGAGAGCATAACAAAAGAAACTCCAGGGTGCTGCTAGGAAGTCGCCAGGAAAGAATCTCACCGTGAAGTATGACCACGCTATCAATATCTGGCACCGGCCTGAAAATCTGATGGACCAGCCTCCTGACCTGTACAGTCAAGTACAGAAAAGGAAAGAAAGTGCATCATGAGTACATATAAATACAAATGTACCCAGTGAGTATCCCGTTTAATCTCGAAGAAGTAGTGACGAGAGGTCGACTGGATACTCACTAAGGTCCAACAGTCGTAAATTAAGCAGGATGTAAAGAAAACTGTAAGCAAGTAAAACAAATAATCAAGTACATCAATATCCGGCATCAAATAACAATCTCAAATCAAACAAGTTTGGTATCTGACGTGGCGTACATCCCGCTCCCATATAGTACTCAATCTCGCCGTGGCATACGGCTCGATCCCACCCTGGTAGTCTCAATCTCGCCGTGGCGTACGGCCCGATCCCACCCTGGTAGTCTCAATCTCGTCGTGGCGTACGGCCCGATCCCACCCTGGTAGTCTCAATCTCGCTGTGGCGTAGGACCCGATCCCATAATATAATCAATCATCACTCTGCCGTGGCGTACGACCGGATCCCATAATATAATCAATCATCACTCTGCCGTGATTCTCTTATCACACTTAAATCAAGCCAAGTATCACAACGTTCAAAGAAAACAATACCAATCACACAAGTATACAATTCATATCTACGCTATAACAGGGGAAAACAATGAGCATGTTGTGTCTTAACTACCCGGACGAAGCAGTAATAGCCACTACGTACGGACGCTCGTCACTCGGTGCGTACGTAGCCCCCAAACAAGATCACATAGCAACAAGGTTACCTAGAGCGACAATTTCCCTCTTATGAGGTTAGAAAGGAGACTCACCTCGACGAAGCACTCCTCGGACCAATGACCGGATCAAAAGATGCGCCTGAAATTCCGAAACTACTCTTGACGGCTCACAACTAGCCAAACATAGCATAATTGAGTCAATTCATGCTCCAGGAATAAGAATTAACAAGAAATTCCAAAATATAGTATTCTTGAAGGTTTTTGAAATTTTGACCCCCGGCCCACGCGTTCGGATTTTGAAATTTTTCGAAGGAATGAATTACCCAAAGCCTAAGGATCGTAATTACCTAATTTATTTAGGAATTCATGGATAAAAAGGGATAATTCACTAATTATCAAATCCCTAGAAATTCCTACCAAATTTCATGATTTTGATATCTTTAAGAACAAAGTTAGATGGATTCCATGAAAAATTGATAATTTAGAGAAGATGTCACTCACCTTAGATGAAATGAGTCACAGCCTTTCCCCGAGCTCTAAGATGCTTCAATGGAGTTTGGAAATTTGAAATGAGGAAGAAAGCCAGTAATTGGGCATTTAAATACTGCCCAGGAAAACCTTCAGTGCGATCGCGGCATCAGGACTGCGATCGGGGAGAACAAATGACCCTGGCCCTCAAGAAGCACTACACGATCGCATAGATGGGGCCTGTGATCGCGGAGGGTGGGGAGGTAGGCTTATGCGATTGCATGGGTGAGTCTGCGTTCGCAGAGAGGAACAAGTAGGGGGGGGGGTAGGTAGGTGACTTGTGCGATCGCAGGGGTGAGTCGGCATTCGCAGAGAGTTGGGAAGGGGACCTTATGCGATCGCGGAGTGATGTCTGCGATCGCAGAGAATACTGGATGGCCCAGCATAATTACTTTTCTGCGATCGCAAAGAAGGAAACCAGACATAAATTTTTTTGGTTTTTCTAACTTAGCTCTTGTGGGTCTAGAACACCCCCGAGCTCCCTGGGACCCCGTCCAAAAGAACCGGCAAGTCTGTATTCATGATACAGACTCGCTCGAACTTCCGGAACATGAAAAACAACAACGGAACTCAGAATCAAACCCCAAAACCAAATTAATCAAACTTAAGAACTTTGAAATTCTAGAATTCATTACATTGCGCCGAACGGGTCTATACTACTCGGAATGACCCCAAATTTTGCAGACAAGTCATAAATGACTATACGGAACTATTGATGGTCCCGGAATTCCATTCGGACACTGATATCATGAAGTCACGTTCCATGCCAAATTCTAAACTTAAGGAAATCCTGATTTCCATTTCGGGCGCCGAAACGCTCCCGAGTCATCAGAAACCTGAGCCGAACCTACGCCCAAGTCTGAAATCATCATACGGAGCTACTAGAGCTGTCATAAGTCGATTCCGAGGTCATTTGCTCAAAATGTTGACCGAAGTCAAACTTGTCCAAATAGGCCAGCCTTAAGGAACCAAGTGTTCCTAAACCATCCAAATCATTCCCGAATCCCGAACCACCCGCTCCCGCGAGTCATAAAGCTTGAATAACCGCTATGGAAGGTTTCATTTAAGGAAACGGGACCCTGATACGCTAAACGACTTGCTGGGTCGTTACATTCTCCCCCTCTTAAATAAACGTTCATCCTCGAACGAGACTAGGATCGTGCCTGGAGTGCTGAATAGCTGTGGATATATGCTCCGCATGTCTTGCTCGGACTCCCAAGTCGCCTCCTCAACTGGTTGGCCCCTCCACTGGACCTTAACCGCAGAAACGGTCTTAGACCTCACTTGGCGGTCCTGCCTATCAATAATGGCAACTGGCTGCTCCTCGTAGCCCAACTTCTCATCTAACTGGATAGTGCTGTAATCCACCGTGTGCGATAAGTCGGCGTGATACCTCCGGAGCATGGAAACTTGAAAAATTGGATGAACTCCTGATAAGGCTGGAGGTAGAGCAAGCTCATAAGCAACCTCTCCAACCCGCTTCAACACCTCGAAAGGACCTATAAACCTGGGGCTCAGCTTGCCTTTCTTCCCAAATCTCATAATGCCCTTCATCGGCGAAACCTTCAACATAACCTTATCTCCCTCCATGAATGCTACATCACGTGCCCGCTGATCTGCGTAGATCTTCTGCCTAGACTGTGCTGTACAGAGCCTTTCTTGAATAATCTTCACCTTTTCCAACGCATCTCTCACAAGATCTGTACCATATAGCTTGGCCTCGCCAGGATCAAACCACCCAATCGGAGATCGATATCCCCGACCATATAAAGCCTCGAATGGAGCCATTTCAATGTTGGACTGATAACTATTATTATATGAAAACTCCGCTAAGGGCAAGAACTGATCCCACTGACCCCCGAAATCAATCACACAGGCCCTGAGCATATCCTCCAAAATCTGAACTGTACGCTCTGACTGGCCATCAGTCTGAGGGTGAAATGCTGAACTGAGGTCTATCTGAGTACCCATCTCGCTGTGCAAAGCTCTCCAGAAGTGGGAAGTGAACTGAGGACCCCGATCTGAAATGATAGACACCGGCACCCATGCAACCGGACTATCTCACGAAGGTAAATCTAAGCTAGCCTCTCTGTAGTATAAGTAGTAGCCACAGGAATGAAATNGCATCAACCTTCCGCAAAGTCCGAGGCAACCCAACCACGAAGTCCATAGTGATACGCTCCCATTTCCACTGAGGAATGGGCATCTGCTGAAACAAGCCTCCTGGCCGCTGATGCTCGTACTTAACCTGCTAACAATTAAGACACCTAGCCACATGCTGAACAATGTCTTTGTTCATCCGCCTCCACCAGTAGTGCTGCTTCAAATCACGGTACATCTTTGTAGCTCCTGGGTGAATATAATACCGTGAACTGTGAGCCTCTGCTAGAATCCTCTCCCTCAGTCCATCAACATTAGGAACACACAATCGGCCCTGGAGTCGCAGAACACCATCCTCGCCCAAAGTA